>MU225243.1:1617117-1630371 GCA_018584345.1 Thuja plicata
CAACTTGATCTTTCATATATACCCTTCAAGTTATCAAGTCGGCCCAATTACAAGTTACAATAAATAAATAAATATTACATAGGTCGGCTGCATATACAAGTTTCAATTGATAAATATTACTTTGGTCAGCTGCATAAACATTTCACTGATGCTCGGTGAACACTGCAGATTCTGCTAAATACTTTGGTAACCGACTGAACTCGGTAAGTACTGCGAACTCGGTAAAGACTGACTTTCCATCACATATTCTTTGATGACCGACTGAACTCGGTAAGCACTAAATTTCTTTGTTAACTGAGAGAGCCCGGTAGTAACTAACTTCTCGATATAGTATTCTGTTGTGCTCGGTAGACTCTGTAAATTGCTTTTCTTACCGTCTGAACTCGGTAGACTCGGTAAACTGCCTTGCTGAACATTCTTAGCTAGGTAGACTCTGTCTAATGACTGATATGACATTCTGAACTCGGTAGACTCTGTCTGATGACTGATATGACATTCTGAACTCGGTAGACTCTGTCTGATGACTGATATGACATTTGTGTAACATCAAGGACAACACACAATTAAACAATTGTTTCCAACAAAAACCTGGTCAATGAACATAAGAGGGAAATGGTCCTTTTTAGTGGCATTGTTAATCTCTCTATAATCCACACACATTATCCACTTGCCACCTTTCTTAGGAACTATGACTAGTGGGGAAACCCACTAGATTTCTAATATAGGGTATATGAAGTCGGCTTTAAGGATTTTTTGGAGTTTGACTTTGACTATCTCATGGAGAGTAGGGTTGACACATATTTGAAATTTCCTTACTCAAGATTTAGCCTCCCTTAAGAAAATCCTATGAGTGCATAACTTTGGGTCCAGACCTTTCATAACAGTGTAATTCCAAGCAAAAGTTGTAGCATGGTTCTTCAGTAACTTGGTCAATGATTTTTGTTGCTGAAGAGTAAGTTTGTTATTAATGTTCAAGCCTAATTTAGGGGAAACTTCCAGTTGCTTAGTGAGCTCAACCATAGTTGCATCAGTCAATGAGAGTAATTGGATCTCATAGGGAAGCATTTGGTGATAGAGCTAGTTGGATACAGGGGAAGATATTTTGTAATCAGAGTACAATGACTATAGGGATTAGTTTTGGAAGGAAATATCCAAAGGGTCTAAGTTCGATCCATATTGGTTATGGATGATGTTGGTGATTACTTTATCTTCCTCCTGAAGCTACAGGAAGGGATCCCTTGTTAACGTCATTAATTGGGAGATGGAATTAATAACTTTAGCTTCCTCTCTGACATTTGTCCATATGGGAGAGGCTATTTCCATCTGAGGTTGAGTAGGAGGATACAAGGGAAACATTTTGTTGTGCTGGCCATCATAAATGGCCATGTCTCCCAACCGACAACTAATATAGGCATCAGTGGTAGCCAGCGAAGGACGTCCCAAAATAATTGGATAGCCTCCTAGGGTATCTTTTGGCGAGAGGATCATGAAATTTGTAGGGTAGGACCAAGACTCAAGTTCAACCACGATGTCCTCCACCACTCCATCAGGATTTACAATTGAACTATCTTCGAGCTCCAAGATAGTAGGTGTATTGCGGAGGTTGGTGATACCAAGGCATTGCATAATGTCCTTGGTCATGAAATTAATGGCGGCTACAAGATCAATAAAGGCATTTTTTTATAGCAGTCCCATTAATAATGACCTCAACAACAGGGCTACCAGAGTCAAAATATCTTGGGATGGTAAGCTTCCCTAACATGATGTCCGCCAGTTTTCCCAGGACGTGGACAGTCTGGGCATCGTTCTTCTTGTGGCCAGGCTTTTTAAAGAAAGCTTCCTTGATGGATTTTCCATATGTGGGAACATCTTTGATTGCTTGGAAAAAGGGGAATTTGGACACTGACATTCTTTAATTGGTCAAGGCTATTGAAAGTTGCTTCATCAGTGGTTTTCAGATTGCTATGGTGCAATCTTTGTGGGAAATGAGGGATGGTAGGCTGATTGGCTGATTGGACTTAGCTGGTGATGCAGGGGCTACTAGATTATATAGATTGTTAGGTTGATTGGGCTCCTTAGAAGGAATTTCAGTAATTACAGGAGGCTTAGGTGCAGGAAGAGTGGTACAGGACCGTAGGTGAATATCATCAAGGTCGATTGCATAAGCAGGGTATTACATGGGATACTGTAACTAGTCTATAGCATACACATTTTTTTGAGGTGGAGGAGGTCGATTGTTAGGGTTTAGCTATGGCTCTGTAGGTAACTAAGTAGGATTAGAAGGTGGGTTAGTAGCTGCAGGAGGTGGAAAAAGAGATTTCTATTGTGGAGGCTGCATAGGTGGTGGAAAAAATCCTTGTAGTTGATTTGGAAATTATGGGCCGCCTCGCCACTATGGGTTTTGCTGTGAATTATCCTGTGGTGGCTGCCATGCCCCTTGAGTTTGTTTCCAACCTCCTTGAGGGTTTGGCCACTATGGATTGGAGTAATTCTACCACTGATTCTAGGAATTATTCCAGGGAGGATTTTGGTAATTCATGGGTTTTTCCATTGATTATTATAAAAAGGACCACTAAATGAAAGAGGGCCCTGAGGTATACCTTATCTCTGAACCCATGGTCCCTATTGAGTGACGAAGAACAACTGCTTGTCCTCTGGTTCAATTGGTTTGTAACTAGTCAGCATTTGTATAGTCTCCATGTTATCAACCAATTTGCATCTACAGTCTCTCTTCTTTTGTCTACAACATGGACATAATTCTGCTAGCATGGCCTCTGCTTCCTGAATTTTCTTTTAAGCCTACATGGTGTCCAGCTAGGTGGCCATATTGTTAATGATATCTTTCTTAAAATTGGACAAGAGACTGGTTATCTCTATCCGTGAAGCACCAAAACCATTGGAATTCCCCAGGGTGGACCTATATCCTCTTCCTTTCTTGATAGCACCTCTTGAGTACTTAAGGAAAATCTTCTGGATATCATCCCATGATGCTTGGGTGATATCTCCTCCAACAATTAGGTCTAGTGCCTCTGTGGAATCATCATGAATGCCTTGCAAAAAGAGCAACTTTTGAGATTCTTCATTGAGATCATGTTGAGTATTCTTCTTCAAACTAAATAGGAACCTTGAGACATAATCCTTAAGAGTCTCATCCTCCTTCTATGATATATTAAATATTTCATCATCTCACATATCATTCCCTCAACAGTACTCCTTGTATTTCAACAAGAAAACATCCTTCATTTCATCCCAATTATGGACAACATCCTGTCCTAAGCCCATAAACCATCATAATGCAGAATCTTTAAGTGTTGCAGGAAAGAGCTTAATCCTATGGGCATTGGTGGTGTATTCATAGCTCCTACAAAGGATATCAAACTCAAATAGAAAGTTATTAGTGTCCTCTGTGACAAGGCCACAAAATTTTGGAAGAGCAGAAGAGGGAATATTTTTGAGGTCATTATTATCTCGCTGATCAGAGATGGGGAAAGGAAATGTAGTAGGATTGGACATCCTTCATTATAGCTGAGGTGGATTTTGAGGCTAGTTCTGAGGTTGGTAGCAGACTAACTGCCAAGGATTTTCTTCTCTATGATTCTAGAGTTCTAGGTTGGCAAAGGCTTTAGCAAATAGATTGGCTTCTAGTTGTTCCTAGAAGAACCCATGAAATTCACACTCAAAAGATGAGGATGGTGAAGGGGCTTCAGGAAGCTCAAAAATAGCATCAAGGACCTAGTTTTCTTCCTCAAATAGGTTGTTGGATGGATTTGGCAAGTTCCTTCCTTGGGCATCTCTTCATCTATTATGCATGCAGATTGTATGGAATGATGTGAATAGCATTTTGCTTTTTCAAAATAATGCTTAATCTACTTAAAGCAGGGGAATGAAAGCATGAAAAAAAATCATAGGAATGGTTGAATAAGAACAGGCTTGGCACCATCCCCTACAATGGTGCCAAAAATGATTGCTTGTTATAAAGGCTTAGAAACAAGGTATAATCCTTTAACTCAGGGATTGGACATCCAACTAAGCACTTTATCCACTTTATAAGAAACTCATTTAATATGTCAAACTTAGGGATGTGTTACTTGAAAGGGGCAGAAAAATATATGCACCAAGCACTTTCTCAACTAATCATTCTATAATTGCTACAGGAAATAAATGCTGGAAAGAAACAATTCTATGGATGTATGAAATAATTGCTTTCGAAGGGAAACTATCCTATTGCTGCATGAAATGAACACTCAAAGGAAAGATAATATATTTCTCTGAAAGTAAATAATTGAAATTAAATGATGGAAATGAATGCTGCTGGCAGGATGGAAGAGTGCACAAAATAACTATAATGCCTTAGTTACTTTTCCGCTTGGCCGTAGGAAGCGGTAGCTGTCCTGTGGCTTTGGCTACAGGAGCTATTTAGCATGGAAATTGAAATGAAGGAAATGCAGGAAAGTGAACTAAAATAAAATGAATCTAACTATGGATTCCTCACCAAGTGGCCCCCCTTGGGTGAGTACCTAGAACACTCAATTACACAAAACTAATCTCAAAACATTATTTTCTCATTAAAATGCATAATATAGTACATAATTGAATTATCTTGCAACTATCATAAAACTACTACTTCCCTCCTTCTCACACAGAAGTAGTGCTTTATTTAAATGAAACACATCTAGCTTCTAAACTCCACATGCCCTAAGAAAAGGTAGCGCTTTTATTACAAACAACTAATAGAAAGGAAAGCTAGAAAATAAGAAATGGAATCGGTCTAGAAAAGAGGAAAGAACAACTTAGATAGCAAATCTAACTTCCCACTCTGTCCTAGATTTCATTGTGGAAATTAGTGCATTTTCCAAGTCTTCGCTCAACCGTCTCCACCTGGATTAATCGGAAACCTTCCATCACTGCTACGTTGATGTTTCATTTATGTGTGTATTTTGTAGGACCGAGTCAAGCGTCCAGCACATATACATGCTCACCTGAACAAGAAGATGGTTGGTACTTTGATTCATTTCATTAGAACTATTAGGATAAAACCATTCATGGAAAACAATCATTCAAAGTACATATGCAATATTTATTGCTAAAATAGTCAATTCATTCATAAAACATGATTATAATTTTATAGCAATAAACATAGCATATTCATCCAGATAAAGCATATTAAGTAGCATATTTCCATGGCATAGGTTCAGTGGTTGACTACCACATATTAACAGTTTTAGAGCATAAAGTCTTGGAGTAATAAAAGAAAACATAGGAAAAGACCTAGCAAAAGTTCTTCTAAGGTATCTAAAGTATGCCATTAAAATGGACTATCAATGAGAATTTAACCATTGAGGATATATAAATGGTGCATCAAGGTCATCCTCACATTGAGTATTCATACAACCTCACACCTGAGCTTTGTCATGGTAAAAAGGAAACATGGTCTTCACCATAGCAGTTGAAACCTCTGCGTCAACATGTCTATACTTCACAGTGGGAGTAACATTGCATGAGAGAAGTATAGAATGTATCAATAGATATACTATCATAAGGGTTGTATGATTGAGCCATATCAATTATATGAAATGGGTCCTCTCTAATAATCTTAACCTTATCCCTATTAGGAAGGGTGGTGGATGACTTAATCCTCTAATTGAGAACCTTAATAGCTTGTGTCAATCGAGCTATGGTACTAGTTAATAACTCCTCCCTGCCCTCTCTAGAATCAAAAAATCTAAGAGAAGAGTGGTCACTACCACCCCTCTGAACACTAGCCTCTCCAGAATCTCCAAGTGATTCCCCTATACTTGATTGCATGAGATAGAAAAAATAGATATATGATTGAAAGTATAAAGAAGAATATATATAGATCTTTGTACATGATCCAATTCTAATATAATTATATTTTTAAATACATGTGTTACAAAAAAATAAACTTGAAAACACTTGAATAAATATACATTTGAAATAAAAATGATTTAAAATCATACACATACATGTACATATTTTCTAGGTAAAAGAGGTTTTGAGTTATGGTTCAATTTTGTCTAGGTTTACAACTAGCCTAGTTTAATAGATATTAATGTTTCATGTTTAAGTTTAGGGATCAACTTGGTTTATTGAACTCAATTAGGTTTAGGGAACTAATTTGTTCGATGTTAGGGTTAATGTTTGTTTCTAGTGTTCTAAGGTTTATGTTGGCTCATGTTTCAGTTTCACACGTTTCTTTCATATGTTGGTTTCATGTTAGGGTTTATGTTCGTTTCTAGTATGTTAGGGTTTATGTTTGTTCATGTTCCAGTTTTAGGTTAGGGTTCATGTTGGTTTCATGTTATGGTTTATTTCTCAATAGAGTTTAGTAATCTACTTTTAAATTAGGTTTCCATGGTTAGGTTTCATGTTTTTGTTTAAGGTTAGGCTTTATGTTGGTTAATGTTCCATTTTCAGGTTAGTTTCTAGCTAATTCCATGTCATGATAGTTAAAATAGATAAAATAAAACACAAATACATATGTTCAAAAGAAAAATGTTTTGGCACGTTAAGGTTTAAATTTTGATTTATGTTTCGGTTTCACATTGGTTTCATGTTAGGGTTCATGTTAGAGATCAATATGGTTAGGATTTCATGTTAGGTTTCATGTTAAGGTTTATATTTCAATTTCATGTTTGATTCATGTTAGGGTACAATGTTATGTTTAATATGTTTTGTAATACTAATGTTTTCTAATGTCTTGTAACATTTTCCTAATGTTTCGTTAGGTTTCATGTTATGGTTCAATATGGTTAGGGTTTCATGTTTGGGTTCATGTTAGATTTTATGTTTATTTATGTTTCAGTTTCATGTTGGTTTCATGTTATGGTACAATATTATGTTTAATATGTTTTATAACATTTTCCTAGTGTTTTGAAACATATGTAATAAAACTAAATTAACTAAGTAACTAACATATTATCTTAACTGGGAAAAAAATTTACATCAAACAATATTTTTTATTTTTTAAAATTAAAAATAACAAAATTAAAACAAAAAACATTAAATAATAGTACAATTACATTAATTTATAAAAAAACCTTAAAAAACATTATAAAAAAAAACCCTACCTATTTTCAACTGAAGTTCTCCAAATCCTCTCTATAAGTCTTGGAAGGCACTTAGTACAAATGAGCCGCTCTAGGCAAATTTCAAGGTATATATGGTTTTTAACAGTTCCGGTCGAAACTGTTTCGGTTGGAAATGGTCTGGCTGAAATGGTTTTAGTCGCAACTTATTTTCCACATCGATGCCACATGGCGCCATATCTGTGCCACATATGTATGGCCGAAAAACTTCCAGCTAAAAATGTTCTTGTCGAAACTATGAAAATGGTCCTCAAGTTTGACACAAGTTTGTACTTTTACCCTAACAGGTAGTAGTAATTAACCAAAATAATAGTCTTATTGGTACATTAGTTTAAAAGAATGGCAAGATTAAATAGAGAGTTCATATAAGCCTTGTAGGATATTAAGTCTTTCTTAAGCATAAAAACTAAACTAAAAGTAAACTTGAAAATAATAAAACCTAAAGAACTATTAACATTGGAACATCTATAAGAAAACATATTCATAGAAAACCAGAGGCAGATTGTCTTAAAGAATAGCTTCTTAGACAAAAACATTCATTAGTTATAAGTTCCCAATTCCTTGAGAGACACCACAGATTCTCGGGTCACTCCTTGATCTAAGTACCATGGTCCATATCATTCTTCCTGATTTTACTTTACCCTGACACAAGGTCCATGATAGTCTTTCTCATAATGTCATTTCTAACCATACATAGAGAACTGGTCGCATTTCTCAATCGCTCTTTGTAATTAGCATATAAGGATATATTTTCCTTAAGTTCTGTCACTCTATTCTATATATATTTAATATAGGATTCAAGATGGAGATAGCTATTGTCACTTAGAACGGGGTTGGGGACACATTCACACCTTGGAACTATTCTATATTATGAAAAAGGGAGCAATAGAATTTTTCATTAACCTCATCATATTGATAAACCTACTCCTAAAAGGAGGCCATAATTTTAGAGAATATATTGTATAGATTATTACATAGACTAATAACTGTGTAGTCTATCATTTTACTAGCATCTTGTTAAGTTTTAGGATAGCTACAAATGTAATAGCACTCTATTTTTTATGTGTTTTTGAAATGCAACAATCTCTCTTTCAATTATATTGTCAAAGAGGCTAGGAGAGACATGTCCCTTCATGGGACATGTCTATTCATTGTAATTGTTAATGTTTCATTAATCAATCATATATTAGAATAATATAAGTTTGCATAATATATGTTTTAATAATAATATATATAATAACATATATATCACACACACACACACACACACACACACACACACACACACACACACACATATATATATACAAATACAATATATTATTATTAATCAATATCAAAGTATTATATGTATTCTAAATGATCATACGACTCAAGCTACAAACATTAACACATATATCACCTTAGGACTGAGAACAGAAAATGTTGAATTGATTTTTTTGAGGAGCTTCTCCACTCTAAAAAAATTACATGCTACATTGGAGATATCCACCCCTACAATGTCCTAGAACTCTTAAAAGAAGGCAAGAGGGAAGCTACTAGGGCTAGAATCTTTGTAGACTAAAAAGGAGAACACAACATCTTTAAATTACATAAGAGAAACTTGCTTCACCAAAATTTGATTGTCTTCCTCCATCATCAACTCAGGAATAACATCCAGCATCTCTTTGGGGTCTCCAAGCTGAGGTGAAGTATTTGATTCAGATTCATTAAAGAAAGAGACCAAAATGTTTGATATTATCTTCATCTTCAATGAAAGATAAATTTGGAAGCTGCATTTTTATTATCGTATTCCTTCTTCTATGTTTTAAAGTAGATAGGTGGAAGAATTTAGTGCTTTTATCCCTTGAAATTCATCACTAGACTTGAGATTTTTGTTTCTACAAGACTTCTTTCTACTTATTAATTTCAATCCATCTCTCTGTTGGAGTTATTTCTTCTTGACATGTAGCAATATTATCTTGAGCTATTTCCATCTTGTCTTAAATAGTCTTTAGATATAATGACATTTGTTTTTAATTTAAAATGGAAAATATTTCCAAAGGAAATCATGTTCCATCCTTTGAATTTATCTCTTATCAATTTCTTCTTTTGATTAACTTGAAACATTAGGGAACGATTCCTTTGAAAACTCCACCATTACTCCACTAGGTTTCAAAAATTAGGGTGGACGATCCAAATTTTTTCACATCTAATCTAGGAAAGAGACCCTTTCTCACACCTTCATCCCAATATAAGATTATAGCATTATGGTTTGATCCAAATTTAGGTTGAGCATTTAAGGAGAAGTTAACTATATTCCAATTAGAGGAAAGTAGAAATCTATCCAATCTTACCTATATAAGATTTTTCCTTACCTCTTGTTTGACAAGGTATTTGGTGTGATCCTTGTAAATCTTTATCCATCAGGATTGTAGTAGAACACAAATCCCCCAAATCACTCATAATGTCACTAAAATCATAAGTTCCCCTCAATTTTTATGAAGGTTAAAGGGGAGAATTAAAGTCTCCCCCAAGCATCAACTTTTCCTATGAACTATTAAGAATAATTGAATCTAATGAGTTATATTTAAGGTAGCTATAGAAGATCTCACATTTGGCACATACACATTGATCAGGTTTCATTTAAAACATGAATTTAAGATTCTACAAGTGACAATTAAGATATTTTTGGATTAATGGAAAACATTACCAAAGAGAATATAGGGGTTCCATATAGTATAAATACCTCCTCAAGAACCCTTAGCATCACTAATTTTCCAATAGGAAAGAGACTATATCTTATTAGCAATGTTATTAAACCCTTCCTCTTCATTTTATTTTCATAAATAAGTAGAATACCAATCTTATAATCAACTATTTCATGCTTGAGAGTGTGTTGTTTGGCTTGAATATTCAAGCCCCTAATGTTAATGGAAGAAAAACCCAACCTTTAGATGTTCTACCCCTACTCCTTACTGAAGTGTCATAACATTTTTTTTTCTTAGGTCAGAGAAACCATCAATAGTTATTTGTTTACAATTTGCCACATCCTTTTCCATTTCTCTACATCTATTATTTTCTTCTTCTTTACAATTTGTAATGCAAAACATTCCATTCCATGCCCATAAAGGATTTTTCTTGATTTATAGGGTTGGAGTTAGAAGAAAATCCTAAAAGGGAGAGGTTTTCCTTAAGGTCTTTTAGACCTTGGTCCTCTACTAAACCACTTGGTGTTACTTTCAAGAGCAGATCAATTGGAACAAAGTTCTACTTTTTACCCAAGTACACCACATTAGATTTTTTTCTCTCCCTTATCATATTTTATCTACTAAACATTTATATCATATTTCAAGGATAGGATAGCACCTGAAGAAGGACCCAACCGAGGGGACAACAAAGTTTGATTAGGTTAAAAATGTTCAGATCTACAATAATGTTATTATTCAGGGCCAAAAATAGAGGGTTCCAAAGGGGTATCCTTAATTTTTCTACCAACAATATACACTTCAAAGATGGTTTCTTTATTAGCTTTCTCACCTTGATTTTCCCGTGTAGTCTCTACACCAATCTGTTCAATCTAGGTTTGAATCTTCTCTACATTTTCAATATCCTTATTTTCATTTGAAACCCCAAACCCTCCCTTTTAGAAGGAGGTATTCAAATCATCCATATTTTTGTTGCTTCTTGATTTAAGAGTTCTTTAAACATCCTCAGCCAAATAGGTAACCTCCACTCTATTCTTTCTTCCTTAAAATTTATTTTTCTCTAGTTGTTTCTCCAGATGCTATTTTCTGAAGTTTCAAAACTTAATTTTTTATGTGTCCAAAATTATTACATATCTAAAAAAAAATTGTGGCATTCTCATATTATAAAGGTTGATTCCATACAACAAGTTGAGACTTAAGGATGATAAAATAAAGAAGGGTCATGTTGACCAAACAATTAACACAAAACCTAGCAAAGAGGAGTTGATACCTTTGTTGGGTTATCATATCTACCACAAAGAGGGAGCCAAAGGAATAAAGTATGCCCTATAAAAATACAAGTTTTAGAAGTCCAAGGGAGGACATGGAAGGTAAATCAAGGTGGGAGCACTAGCCCTAGGTCTTTTGAGCATTGAAGACAGGCTTCCATGTGCAAATAGAAAGGATATTATGATGATTACTCCCATACTTCCAAGGACATCTTGTTAGAGTAATAGTCTATCGGGTTACTAAATTAAATCATTATGATCTAATTAGTAACTTTCCTATTCACTCTAGTTTGCTTCAGCTAACCTTTGGGTTTCCCTTTAGGGTTTCGTGTTTCCTTTTATAAGGATTCACTTCTTTCATTTCGACAAGGAGATTGTATTGTAATTTCATTTTGTTAATAGAAGCTTTTTCTTGCAACATGATTTTCCTGTCTCTGGCCTTTTGGCCGCCATAGATTCTTCTGTCTTCTGTCTCTTGCTTCTTCTTTGTAATAGTTATGCATGCTGGTGATCTTGGGTGAAGTTTCCTTTATCAACTTCTACATGGTATCAGAGCTCTCCTGCTGGTTGTTGTTCGAGTTTTATTGAAGCATTCGAGGGTTTACAGTTCGCCAGGCTTTTTCTGGCTTCTTTTTTATTAGTTCTGGAGGGTCTCTATTTTTGGAGGCATTTTGGACCAAAATCTACCTCACGGTTGAGTCCGGAAGGCCCAAAAACCCCAGGATTGATATAAAGTTTGTCCATTTTGGACACCGGGGCATCTGGCGAATTTTGTTGGCCTCCCAGGGCCGTACAGACACGGTTTATGAGAAAAAATATTTAAAAATGCTTATTTTTTTAATGTTTTTGTGTTTAATTAATGCGAGCAGTGTAAAATGAAAGGCGCCGCCGGCGCACCACCACCGCCGGCCAGCGCCCGGCCGCCGCACTACATCTCAGCCTCCTGCGACGCTCCGCCGCCCTTCGCGCAGCCCCGCCGGCTCCTGCCGCTCTCCGCGGCCCCCGCCGCCCTACGCCCACCGCAGCCCCACTGCCCAGCCTCCGCCATGCACCGCTCCTTGCCCGCTCAGCCCGGTCCCACCGCCCAAGCACCGCTCGGTTTAGGTTAGCCCCCGCGGGCTATTTTTTATGGCGGCCGGTATAAGGTGCTACTTTTTTCTGAAATCAGCAAACTCTGAACTTCAACGAGAAATTGAGTATACTTAAACTCAAAATTTTAAAATGTGACAAAAACAAGAGTTGTTCTACTCCGAGTCTAGTTTCTAAACTACTAATTTTTTTTAGAAATGGTGGAGATTAAGGCCCTCAAAAAGGGGGATCACAAAAAGTGGTCCTATTTTTTGTGAAAAAACATAACATAGCGTCTGGTGTGCTCCCCCTAAAATGTTAACATTTTAAAAAAAAAAATTAAATCACTCCAGTGAGAAATTAGCTAACACCATCTAGTTTATCCCCGATTTTTTTGCTAATTTTTTTATGAAAGTGTGATTTTTTGCCATTTTCCAAAGTGGACACATCCTGAAAAATGTGAAATTTCTGTGTGCTCCCCCTAGAAATCATTGAAAATCAAAACTTCTTTTTTTTTAAAGTGTGTAGAATGGAGTCTAGTTTCTGAAAATGTAATTTTTTTCAAAATTCGATGAATGAGCCAAAATCTAAGCCCAAATGAATACACGTTGGTTTTTGACAAAAATCAGACATAGAAAAGAAATTAGAGATGAAATGATTAACATAATGATAATTGAAAATAAATTACATGGTTAGATAGCTATCAGAGAGATCTACAATACCATGTCATCTAATTTTATCATTATTGAACCACGTGCAAACCTGACGGGGAGCACACAAGAAAAAATGTTATTTTTCAGTAAGTTTGCTGGAAAACATGTCTCAGGCCTATTTGAATCGTCCAAGCCTTTGGGTTGGAACTCCAAGGCAAATCCAAGCCTTAGGCTTGGTAAAATTTAATGTCTTTAAAAGGGCGCATGCCCTGTAGTAAGTATAGGGCGTGCGCCCTATACTTACTATAGGGCATGTGCCCTATAGGGCGTGTGTGTGTGCCCTATAGGGCATTCACACTATAGGGCATACGCCCTATATTAGAGACAAAATCACAAAAGGAAGGAGAGAGAGAGAGGTGGGAAGTGAGAGAGGAAGAGAGATAGAGGTGGGAAGAGAGAGATAGAGGTGGGA
>MU225243.1:1653052-1717742 GCA_018584345.1 Thuja plicata
TTACAAAATGGTTGTTAGACCAACTCTGTTAAGAGATTTTGGTATCACTGCTACAATTGTCAGAAAGTAACAATGAAGTGATCTGAATAAAATACAACTTATCTTGCTGATACAGATCTTTGTTCTGGGCCAATAGATCCTTACTGATCACATATATCTTTGCAGAACCTCAAGGATATCATTAATCCTTCATCAGAATTCGCACATCTCTGCTTCTTCACATTTCCACTTACTTTTTACTTTTTCCTATATCTTTTTGAATTCGCAACTTGATCTTTCATATATACCTTTCAAGTTATCAAGTCGGCCCAATACAATAAATAAATATTACATAGGTCGGCTGCATATACAAGTTTCAATTAATAAATATTACTTTGGTCGGCTGCATAAACATTTCACTGATGCTCGGCGAACACTGCTGATTCTACGAAAATCCTTCGGTAATCGACTGAACTCGGTAAGTACTGCGAACTCAGTAAAGACTGACTTTCCATCACATATTCTTTGATGACCGACTGAACTCGGTAAGTACTGCGAACTCGGTAAAGACTGACTTTCCATCACATATTCTTTGATGACCGACTGAACTCGCTAAAGACTAACTTCTCGATATAGTATTCTGGAGTGCTCGGTAGACTCTGTAAATTGCTTCTCTTACCGACAGAACTCGGTAGACTCTGTCTAATGAATGATATGACTTTCTTTGCTCGGTAGACTCTGTCTAATGACTGATATGACTTTCTTTCCTCGGTAGACTCTGTCTGATGACTGATATGACATTTGTGTAACATCAAAGACAATACACAATTAAACAATTGTATCCAACATCCACATCCATAGATTCCATAGGAATCTTACCTAGAAACAAACAACAAGGAAGCAAATAAAAACCCTATCATAGCACAACAATGTAAGTGTCAATTATTACAACCATTTCCATGAACTAAATTTGAATTTACCTCTTCTTTTCTTATTATTTAATTTTATATTTCTTTTCTACCCTCTCTCTTCCTTTTCTAAAGCATAATTTATGTAATTTTTTATAAATTTTTTCCTCCTAATGAAGAATCACTTGGTGTGATTTTAAAGGTTGAATTAAAAATAATCCATACATTTTAATACTAGAAGACTTGCAGTCAAAATAGACAAAATTGTAACACTTTGAGGAAACTGAATTCAAATTCACATTACTTATAATTTTGACATCATTAATTAATGATCTTTACAAGTAATAAGAAGGGAAACACTCTAAAAGTAATAAGAATATTTGTAACTAAGAACTAGTGATGTAGAGTTAATAATTTCAACTTGATCAAATAAATTATAACAAAGATGCCTCACCTATGACTCAAAAATATATAACATGACTTCTAAGAATATATCTCAATAAAATGTCATCTAATCAAGTATGAACCTTAATAAGTATTTGCATGCATATATTCATTTGGTACATATTACCAATATTAATTATCTCATATTCTAAAAAGTTAATTTATTATATCTTTAAATGGTTTTACTTTTGATGTATCTATTATGGTTATTAAATAAATCTTCTAATGAGACTTTGAATAGCCAAATTTCTTTGATTTGTATTTGTATTTATGGATTCATAAAAGGAAACTTACTTTATTCAAAATATACAAGTTCATGAAACTCCTAGCTTTATCAATAAATTTTATGCTTATATAATCATTTTTGAAAATTTACTAATTGTTCAAATTATTTAGAATGCTTGATCTATATATAATTTTAATTATGTATAAATTTGTTTTAAAATTAGGGTGTGGTAGCTTAAGAGAAACAAAAAAACTAAGCAATCCACCTTAGCATTTGATATATAGGGATTGGATTTATTAAAAAATCCTATTAAAATATCCAATAATATGCCAAATCTTGTTCTCATAATGTTTTAAGTTGTCATTCTTTAGTTGAATTATTTTCTAATCTATTTTTAATTAACTCAACATCACCCAAGTATTTCAGCTTTTTAATCTCCCTTTCTTGAAATAATCATACACCTAACAATTGATGAGCTATATCTGATTGAATGTTTGAAGATGTTAAGTTAATGATCACCGAGGTCCATAAAGTTAATGCAAGACATTAAATTAGTTAATGTATTGTATTTTCATTGATGTCAACTTGATATAATCTGATTGGTTATATACATAGTGTCTGTTACGATCCTATGTGTTCCTTCTGTTTATTTTGTTTGTGTAGTGTTGTTGGACGCATATGCTTTGTAAGTCGTCCCGTGAGTATATTTTATCATCCCACATGCATAGGTAGTAATACTTTTCTAGACTGTATTTAGTATATAAGTGTGTGTTGAGGCTTTTGAATGGTACCAAAAAATTATTGTATTGAGCTTGCTCAAAGGAGGTTACCCCCTTGAAGTGGCCCGCGATCAATAGATTCACTCTGAGTTCTATTATTGCTCTATATTTCTGTATTTCATGCATTTTCATCAGACTAATGTAGGAGGTTCCTCTCATATGGTACCAGGGCACTTTCTTGGGCTCGCTGGGTGGAAATTTTGTCAAAAAAAAATTCCGTCGTGGCCTTTAGGTTCCTTTTTTCTTGCATCTGGGTTCATTTCAATTTACAAAAATTCTTGTTATTGCAGTACTTAATTTTAGTTTTTAGTATCTGAGTGATTTTCCCTGAGTCGATTGTTTTTGTTTTTTTGATAACTTCCTACCTTTCTTCTTGTTTCCTCTCAAAGTTCCTCCAAACCCCTAAAATACCATTCCACATACTTCCTTCCTTGAAGACCCTACCCCAAATTCCACATATCGAAGCCCTAAATCCCTCACTTATCTAATTTTAGGCTTTGCCCTAACTTTTTTGCTTCTTGGCCAATTGCCACCGAATCTGGCCACAAGGTTCATTTCCTAATTATTCTCCTTCGTCTCTCTTGGAACGCTCATCCCATTCCACGTCCCCACCCTCGAAACCCTCATTTTTATTTTTCCCTTTTCATCAGAAAGTGTCCAACCACTCGTCAAACCCCCATTTACAATCTAAGTTTTGCCCAAATCCAAGTTTTCCCTAACTGAAAAAGTTTTTGTTTCTATTGTTCTACCCATTTCCAAAAATAAATAAATAAATAAATTGCTATATGGTTGTTACATGTATAGGAGCAAAAATAATGGAGGAGGAACTTGCATCCCTCAAGACCAAACTTCAAGATCTGGATGATAAATTTCTCAGTCTCACTCTTCAGCATCTAGGCATGAACTGAAACCATCTGGAGACGCTGGGTTCTCTTCTAGAAATTTTTGTGGACCGAAGCTTCATTTTCCTCGCTTTGATGATGCTGATCCGACTGGATATATTTACAGGGCATAGCAGTATTTCAGCTTGCATAATACTTTGGATATCAACAAAGTCCTGCTTGCATCTTTTAATTTGGAACATGAAGCTCTTTAATGGTTATGTTGGTACATCAAGGCTAATGTAGACCCAACATGGATAGAATTGTGCACACTCCTTTTGGAGTGCTTTGGCCCTAGTGCTTTTGATGACTTCATAGGAGCACTCACTAAAATTCACTAAATAGGCATTGTGAGAGAATACCAAACAGAGTTTGAAAAATTAGCTAATCACATAGAGGGATTGTCTGATGAAATCTTCCGTAGTTTTGTCAGTGGTCTGAAGGATGCACTTTTCTCTGAAGTAAAAATGTTCTGTCCCACTACAATGATGGAAGCCCTTGGGTTGGCTAAGTTAGAAGACGACAAGATTAGTGCTCTACAACATTCCAGATCCAATTTTGTTTCATTCATAAATACGGGTTCGCCACACCCTCAATTCACGCCAGCTCCCAGAACTAATCCTATCAAGCACTTGTCTGAAATAGAGATGCGAGCCCGGTGAGAAAAAGGGCTTTGTTATAATTGTGATGAGAAATGGTCCCGAGGCCATAGATGTGTTCAGCAAAAGCTCTATCTCTTGGATGTGGATTCTCCACCTGAACTGGATGAATATGTAGATGCTCATGAAATAGTAGATGATGAGGCTGAGCCTCAATAACCTGAACCTCCTTGGCCAGAAGCCCAACCAGAGATATCTGTCCATGCCTTGGCAGGAGTCACTACCCCACAAACCATGTGGGTCTAGGTTTTCTTCAAGAAGATCCATCTTACTATACTCATTGATTCTGGTAACACTCATAACTTCATTGACCCCCGAATAGCCAAACAGGCTAAATGCTTTGTCCATCCCTGCTCTAGCTTTGAAGTAATGATTTCCGATGGGAGCACTTTACCTTGCAAAGGGAAATGTTGCAATGTGTGTCTCTCTATTGGCAATTATAACCTGTGCTCTGACATGTTTTCCTTTCCCTTAGGTGGATGTGATGTGGTTTTGGGTGCCCAATGGTTATGCACTCTTAGCCCCATTCTATGGAATTTTGTTGAACATTGGATGTAGTTTTAAGCCAATGGACAATAACACACTTTGAAAGGCTTACAACGAGGGTCTCTCAGCATTATCAGTTCACATCATATGGAAAAGCTTCTTAAGAAGAATTCACATGGTGTCATCGCTCAGCTCCATTCCATTTAGATGCAGCCATCAGCGGTCTCTAGTACTCCTGCAAATCTACAACAAATTTTGGATAAGTATTCAGGTGTATTTGCTGAACTTGTGGGATTTCCCCCTTCTCGCCTAGAGGACCACCGTATTTAGCTCCTTCCTAACAACGTTCCATCTAACAATAGGCCCTACTGCTACCCATTTCATCAAAAGACTGAAATCAATATGCTCGTTCATGACTTACTGAAGCAAGGTATTATTCACCCTAGTACCAGTTCCTTTTCTTCTCCAGTTCTACTTGTCCACAAAAAAGATGGGTCCTGGCAACTTTGCATTGATTTATGAGCACTTAATCATCTCACCATAAAGGATAAGTTTCCCATTCCGGTTGTTGATGAACTTCTTGTTGAGCTTCATGGTGCTCATTTTTTCTCCAAGTTGGATCTTCATTTTGGGTATCATCAAATTAGGGCTAATGAGGAAGATATCCCTAAAATAGCCTTCTGCACACCTGATGGTCACTATGAATTTTTAGTCGTGCCCTTTGGCCTCACTAATTCTCCTTCAACATTTCAGGCAGTGATGAATAAAAATTTTCGGCCATACCTTCAGAAATTCATTCTGCTCTTCTTTGATGATATCCTCATATATAGAAAAACCTGGGCTGAGCATCTCCATCATTTGGAGCTCATAATGAAACTTCTCTCTGATCATCAACTCTCTACAAAATAGTCTAAATGTGTGTTTGGCTAGGAGGAAGTGGAGTATCTTGGGCATATTGTTGCACACCAAGGGGTTCGGGTGGATCCTACAAAAATAGATGCCATGAAAAAGTGGCTACATCCTCACACTCTCAAGAGCCTTCGGGGTTTTTAGAGGCCGACTGGCTATTACCGCAAGTTTGTCAAGAATTATGGGAAGATTGTAAGATCATTGAAAACTATGTTAAAAAAAGGATTCTTTTACCTGGACCCATGTTGCTGAGAATGTGTTTGAACAACCAAAACAAGCTATGTGCAGTACACCTATTCTTGCTATGCCATATTTTTCCAGGCCCTTCACTATTGAGAGTGATGCTTACGGAAATGGATTGGGTGTTTTTCTCCTTCAAGATGACCATCCTATTGCATTCACTACCAAAGCCCTTTCTAGTAAGAATCTAACCCTATCTACTTATGAAAAATAAATGATGGCTATTTTGCATGCTATACAAAAGTGGCGGCCATACCTCCTAGGGAGTCATTTTTGCATCAAGACAGATCACCAAAGCCAGAAATACTTCCTGGAACAACGAGTATCCTCCCTTGCACAACATAAATAGGTCAGCAAACTCGTGGGGTATGATTATGAGATCACCTACAAGAAGGGTAAGGAAAATATTGTAGCAAATGCTCTTTCTCACACATTTGATGATCAAGCTTCCCTTTTAGCTATTTCTATGTCAATTCCCCATTGGTTAGAATATGTTCAGCAAGGCTATGTCAGTGACTCTTTTTTATCTCAAATAATTCACCAGTTGACCAATAATCCTTCTGTTGTACCACATTACTCTTGGGATGGTGCTTCTCCCTGATACAAGGGTCGTCTAGTGCTTCCTCAGAATCCAGATTTGCAACAGGATATCTTTTATGAACTCCATGCCTCTCCTTCGGTGGGGCACTCTGGATTCCTCAAAACTTATGAGCGGGCAAGGCAGAACTTCTTTTGGAAAGGAATGACACAAATGACTAAATAGACGGTGGCTGAGTGTGATACCTACCAACGCCACAAGGGTGAAATGACCCTCCTTCCTAGATTGTTGGAACCCTTGCCCATTCCTACATGGATTTGGACTGATATTTCTATGGATTTCATTGAAGTGCTTCCAAAAATTGGGTGGCAAGACAATGATCTTGGTTGTGGTTGATTTTCTGTCCAAATATAGTCATTTTTCTACCCTCGGTCACCCCTATTTTGTCTCCTCAGTTGCACAAATCTTCATGGAACAAATATTCTATCTTCATGGCCTCCCCTCTTCCATTGTCTCAGATCGTGATGCAACTTTTACCAGTCATTTAAGGACTGAATTGTTTCAGAAAAATAGCACCAAAGTGAAGATGAGTTTGGATTATCACCCACAAACTGATGGTCAGACTGAAATTGTCAACAAATTCTTGGAAACTTATCTTCGTTGCTTCACTTTCGAACATCAACATCAGTGGGCCAAGTGGCTTCCTCTAGCTGAATGGTAGTACAATACCTCTTACGACACTGCATCTAAAATGACTCCATATGAAGTGATCTATTGTCAGTCACCTCTAGTGCTGCTTCCCCACACTCCCAGCAACTTACCAGTCCAGGCAGTTGAGATAGTTCTCTGCACCAGGGATCAGATTCTTCGCACCTTACAAGATAATCTTCACATGGCCCAAATTCAAATGAAACAGCAGGCAGATCAACACCATTCTAAGCGCTAGTTTCAAGTTGGGGATATGGTTTTTCTTCATCTACAGCCATACAAGAAATCCTCCCTGAAGCTTAAAGGGCATCATAAGCTAGCCCCAAAATTTTATGGGCCATATAAGGTTCTGTAGAAGATTGGTCCAGTTGCTTATAAACTGGAACTTCCTCCTTCTCGCATTCATCTAGTATTTCATGTTTATTGTCTCAAGAAAGTTCTTGGTACCAACGTCAAAGCCCAAACTGCTCTCCCTGAAATGGATAAAGAAGGATCCATTATCCTGGAGCCTGAGGCAATCCTTGACCGGCGCACTCGTCAGCTTCACTCTTGAGCCATCTTTGAGGTCTTGATTCAGTGGCATGAAATGCAAACAGAGGATGCTACATGGTAACCCCTTCTTCAGATTCAACAACAATTTCCACACCTTAAGCTTTAAGGACAAAGATTTTTTCTAAGATAGAGGGGATGTTAGGAACCTATGTGTTCCTTCTATTTATTTTGTTAGTGTAGTGTTTTTGGATGCATATGCTTTGTAAGTCATCCCGTGAGTATATTTTATTACCCCATATGCATAGGTAGTAATACTTTTCTAGATTTTATTTAGTATATAAGTGTGTGTTGAGGCCTTTGAATGGTACTGACAAATTATTTGTATTAAGCTTGCTCAAAGGAGGTTACCCCCTCAAAGTGGCCAGCGATCAATAGATTCACTCTGAGTTCTATTGTTGCTCTATATTTCTGTATTTCATGCATTTTCATCAGACTACTGTAGGAGGTTCCTCTTAATGTCAAAGACTTCAAAGAACCAGAGAAATAAAGTTTATGCTATTTTTAATGCATAAAAGTTCAATATTCACTAAGTGACAACGTACATCGATGGACAGTGCACCCCGGCGGATATAGAAACCTGAGAGGAAAGTCATAGTGTTACCCGAGAAAGAAACCTGAGAAAGCATTACCAACGAGTGGAATCATAGTGTTACTCGACAGACAGAAAACCCCGATGGATAGACAACCTCGATAGATAGAGATGCCCGAGGACAAGTGAAGTCTAGACCAATCTAACAAGGATTTAAACACCAAAAATAAGTGAAGTGTAGAAATGACAAAAGACTTAGCTGACAAGAGCTAAAGATGGAGTTAACTAGTTGATCACATTGTTTTTATCGACAAGTTCAAAGCCAGAGATAAGTGAGAGTTTTAAAGTTGTTTTATTCCAGTTGTCTAAGAGAAATCTACAGGATAAAACTGAAGTAAAGCTCTAAAGAAAGGAAGGCGACAATTACACATCACGCCAAGAAAAAGAAAGTCAAGGACTTAGAAATGGTGAAATCATGTCTATAAAGAGACAAGCTAATTCATTGTGAATTAGGGATGAATAGAGAAGAGGATGCTGAAGAGAAACTGATGAAGAAAGAAGTCTTCATATAGATCTGGTCAATCAAGCTAAAAAATAGAGCTAAAGATTTTTGCAGACACTGAACAACAAAGAAGCACAGCATCAACGAGCATAAAGAAATGGAGCAAAGGTATTGAAAGGAAACATTGATCAGAAAGGTATTATCAGCTTACAATATATCTGAACATCTACAAGTCTAAGTTGTTTATATGAACAGATCATATATTATTTCAGTTTAACTATTGATTCAGAAAGTCTCTTAACCCAAAAGGATCTAACAATCCTTTATATATTGAGATACATCCCAAGGAGTATCAAAAGGTTAATTCATGAAGATAGCATAGTGAAATGCCAGATATCAAGTGATTAACTTTTAGTGATAAACCCTCTAACAAGGTCGCACTTAACAGTGTGTTTGTAACCTTTAACAGGGTTGGCTCTTCACTGAGCTCACTTCAAAAGAGTGAAAATTTTGGATTACCAGTCCCAAGTGGTTTTTCCCTTAACAGGGTTTCCACATTAAAAATCCATGTATCAAATGTGTTTATGAGTAATTTGTTTAATGTTTTGTTTTACACATTACTAAAACAATATTGAACGGTAAACACTAAGTTATTTACTATATTTGAGTAAATCATAGATTGCTAATCGATAAAGATAAAGAATAATGTTTAATAGTGAAATCCTAGTAGTAGTTATTTGATAAGATTATTTCAAGGCATGCATCTGGTAGGACTGAAGATAACTAGAGGCTTATAATTGTGGTACTAATTTTTTGGGTTTATTTATTGGAAAAATTTTGTGGCCACTGATTCACCCCCCCCTCTCAGTTATTCTAAAAAACAACAATATCTTTTATTCTACTATGATCATATATTGAATTTGAAATCACAATCCGTTAGAAATTTATTACCTTTGAGAGAAATCAACACAATTCCAGCCCTTTAACAGGATGAAGAACTCCCATCAAACTCCATTGTACATAATTTATATGAAATATTTGGATGTATATAGTTTTAGTTTGTTTACTTTATCCATTTATCATTAATATATAAGTATTGGGCCTAATTTTTATATAGTATATAAGGTCTTGGATCTTAAAAATTGAGTACTATGTATAGTATGGTCTTGACCTTTGGGTTTAGGTGAACCATTCTTCTACTTCTATGAATTAGACCATAAAACCAATATATATGTATTTCACTACCCAAATCTCTTCAGAGGCTTCTTCTTAAAAGTACGCCATAGTTGACAAGGATGTAATCAATTAAAATAGTCAAATTTATCCTCTCCTTAGACTTTCTTAAATAAGAAGCACTACCAATATTTTTAGAATAAGTAGTACTTCAATGTGTAATTGAATTTTTTCTGGTTAGATTCAAAGACATAAAAGTGAATGATTGAGAGGAAGAGGGATTCTTCCTAATGAGGATATACTTTAGAGAATATGACTCGGATGACTTCTTAAAAAATACATGAATTTGATTCCATTTAAATCTCTTAGAAATTTAAATAAACTTCCAATTTGTTCCAAGTTTGTTTTAGTTACAAAATTTTACAAGATCACGGAAAACAATCAAATAATGAAGTTTTACACCTAAAAAATTGCCATAATGTAAAAAAGAGAGCTAAATTCTCAAAGTATTAGGAAAGTCTGGTTTACTTCACAAACAAACATTTTTTTCTAGAAGAAAATGATTTCATGGGGTGCCAACATTCCAGCATATATTCAAATTGTATTAAAAAAATCAAACAAATGCAATGCATATCAATAAAATCAACATTCGCAACTGTTGGTAGTATTCATTATTTGATTCAAATTCTTATTGCTCAACATTTGATTTAGGGTAAAGTATCTGTAAAATAATAAATGGTGTGAAGCCAATCCCACGACCTCTTGCTCATATCTTCCATAGCCTATACACATAATATGAGTATTGACACAAGGCAAAGACATCCATCAAAATCTCAAATAACAGATTACACGAAAAATAGAAAAATGCAATTTGGGGGCTGCAACAAACTCTATGCATATTCTCAGCTTCCTCCTATGTCGCACCATGATGGAAAACCTCCAAACAACGAGGGAATATAAATGAGTTACTTCTTGCAGTTTTTTAAGCTGCCATGGTAGATATGTATTCAAAATTTCATTGCAAAGAAATTTTATATAGGTTTTTGATGCACAAAATAGTGAGTGGGATTTTTATACAAGAAACAAGATTAGTTTGAAAACCTTATGGGAATGGAATCCTTGTAAACAGAAATGTGAAAAGTTAATAAAATGGAAACGACGAATTCCAAAATAGATACAGAAAAAGTCTGGAATTTATGGGCCCCACCTAAGAAGTCAAAGACCTTAGTGTGTGATTCCTAAGCTATCTCATTCCAAACCCGTCGATACTCCTTGTGCACTCTCGTTCATTTGGATGCTCTGTGTCCCAAGGCCAATCCCTCCATTCTATTCTTTCCTGATTGTCTTTGGCTTCCTCCATTCCAAAATCCTACTTTCGTGACTTTCTTTGTCAAATGCCCTTTCAGACCCCCTATTTCCAGTTCTTTCATCTTTCTATATCCATCCACTATTTTTCAAACTAGAAACTAACTGCCAAATCTCTATGAAGGTAGAAAATAAAATCTTTAACAATGAAATAGAAATAAGAACAACCATGATGTATTTTCATCATCTTTTGAGTTACATCTAGATTTTTGGTTGGTCATACTCTTGTTATAAGATATGTTTATATTTAATTTTGTTAGGTTTTCATAACTATTGTAAAGATCTTAGAAAGTTTTTACAAAGCCCTCCTTTGAAGGTTCGCGTACTAAGTTTTTCAACTATCTTAATCTCATTAAATCTAAAAAATCAATCTAGACATGAACAAAGAGTATATTGTCATTAACCACAAAGAAGTCTCATGGTCATGGTTGAAAAATAAGAATAAAATCCAAACATACCATAGCCCATGTTGGAAAATGACTTTAACATGAGTAAGCCAAGCAAAGAAGAAAATAAGAAAACATTTGATTAAATATTGTATGCCATTAAGGTAGACCCCATAAGGAGCCCAAGTCTTGGTGACCCAATTTCATAACACAATTACCTCAAAATTAATATCATCATCAAATAAAAGAATATTTGTCCATGGTCGGTACTTGGGGAGGGCGAAAAGTAAAAAAAAAAACTAAATGATTAGAATCAAGTTTATCAATATTTATTGTTGTGGCTTGCCGTGCAGTCATAACATTTAAATTATATGCCATGCAACTTTGTTTCTTTGCAATAGTAAAAACTTATCTTCAAATAATTTTTATTGTTGCCCATTTAAAGTTTAGCATCTACAATATCCTCACATCATTCATTATGCACTACAAATTTTCTAGTGGAAAGGAAAAAGATGACGGCAAGGCAAGGTGCATTATTTGTGAAACATTCTTGTCAATAAAAAGGATAGGCTTTTAAAGTATTACACTGCCTGATAAAGATTTATTCTAAGTTTAAATTATTATCAAACAACAAGAATATAAATAAAATATATGTCCATTATTTTTGCTGCCTCTTTCTTACAATAGCTTTTAAATTTAAAAAAAAAACATTGTTTAAAAATATTCAATTTATTCTTTAAAATATATTCTAACTAATTGTTTAACATTTTCATAACAAATATTTTATTGACTCTTACAATAATTATTCCCTCTCTTAATAACTTTCACATATAAAAATAAAAATACTAAGATAATTTAAAAACAATAACAATACATTTTTCAAAACTTAATATATTTTATAGATCTCAACCTATTTATGTTTCAACATAATTTTTTAAAATATATTTCTTAACTAATGAAAATAAAATGGCGGTCCTTTATACTCATAATTGGAGATTCCCTATATTAAAATAGATAGTCGTAGCTAAAAATAAAATTGTGGTCCTCTATACTCATAATTCGATGCTACAATATGGACTTTTTCATAAAATATGGTGCTTTTGGGTAATTGGTACTAGTATGCATACTTGGTCTGATTACTAACTTTATTTCTAGCTAGTAAGTATACCCCTAGGGGGCTATTGATAGGGAGGTTGGATGAGCTAATCACTAGCTCATGCTTAGGTCCTGCAAATGACCTCGAGGTGCTCTCTTTATACACCTATAGACCTATAGGATCTCTGGTAGTTTCTTGATCCACTGGTCAACTAACCAACCTAACTATCATGAAATGGTTACCAAGATTTGTAAGGTCTTGGTGCTCAATCTTTGCTTGTTAAGGACACTCCACCATGGTTCTCATAGACTCTTGCAGAGGTATAGATGTGTTTAAATACACAAAATTTCTCATCTAGATGCTTATGAAGTCTTCCCTTACTCATCTCCCTTATAAATTTCTTCAAACTATCACAAATTAGACCTACTAGCCAGTAGCCCTATTAGGTCTACTATTCTGAGAAAATAGTCTTTTTCACTAAGACATTTCCAAATGACCCTATAATTTTCTTTTGGATTCTTGGTTCAATGGATAATTTCTCAAGGAATTTTGAGTTTTTAGGGTTCCACCCTTCTAAACAATGACCTAACCAAAAAATGATAGTTTTGGGAGGGTTTAAAGGCTTCACTTACTTTTTTATTGTCTGCAAGTATTAGGTCTCCAAATGGATTTTCTAGACCCTCTCCTCTTCACAAATTCATAGGAACACCTCCATCTTCCACCTCTAATACATAGTTGGAATATTAGGAATAATCTTTGCAAGGTATCAATGTTGTACTTTAGTCTTCCCGAGCCGGGCTCACCACAGGCTCGCCTAGGGAAAGACTTTAAAAATAATTCCCACGTAGTCAAGGGCCAATTCCTTTGTAAATTATATGTACATTAACTATACTCACTATCCCCAAGATACGGTACATATTGAGTGGTGGGATAGTGAGTTATGTCTCCATTTATGACAACTGCCTCGGTTGAACTAATGAAAATGCAAAAACAAAAAGAATTTGTTGAATCTAGATAAAGAACTAAAAAATGCTAATCCAATGACACAAAATTAAAGGAAAAGAATTAAAATAATTCATCCATGGTTTATAGTTCCAAATTCAATCCATAGACATTCTTCTACAGCTCTGCAACTACCACAATCGACTCAAAACCATGCATTGTATTTTCCAAAACAAAAATTTGTACTTTCTGACATTCGAACCTTGGGATTAGGTAAAAATTTATCTTAAATGGGACAACCATCACCTTTGGTTTCCATTAGGGTGCTTCTATGTCAATTTTTCATGCTTGGACAGAATCATCCAAGCAACTTTTAGTAATTTCTACAATTTTGTGCTAATGTTTCTTTTCTCTTCCCCAAACTTATTCAGGACTCCAATCTCACTTATAACTTGACTCCTAGCACATCCTAGCACTAATGACATCATCAAAACTCACCTAACCAAACAAAAGGCTTCTAAATACTTAAGCCCCAAAATGCAACATCATAAAGACTTAGGACCTAACTTGACCTTAACTCCCTATTGGACTCACACACTATGGTCTACATGACCTTATGAAATATATACATTGCCTCTAAGGGCTTAGACAAAAAAATTGAAAAAGGATTGAACTAGTCAACCCATGGGTGCTCCTGCATCATTCTCCCCCTCTGCATAAAGAGAGAATAAGGAACAATAGGGGACACCAAAGACATATCAATACCTAGTTTGTTGAAGTTTCTCTCCTCCACCCAACTAGCTTCATATTTAGAGTGATCTTTTCACTATAGCAGGTATTCCATATAGACCCTTTGTCTTGTCATTTTCTTCTCTAGAGTCCAAGATCTTCTCTTCTTGAAGCTTAGCCTTAGGAGGTAAGGATACTTTACTGACATCTGACTATTCTGATCCATCTCAAACAATGGTCCATTGTATTGAACCAGGTCTACTATGTTAAACACAAGTTAGTTTTCTATATGTAAAGGAAGCTCTACCTTGCAGTCATTAGCCCCATACTTGGCTAGAAATTTGCATGGTACCACTCTCTTCATTAGCAAATTTGTAGGTACCCCTTTCTGCAACCTGGATTTATTCAAATGAACAATAACATATTCCCCTACTTAATATTAAACATCTCTTCTCCTCTCATCCACCTTGGCTTTCAATTTTTGGGTAGCATCTGTTAGAGTCTTCTTGACTTGCTCCTAAGTATCCTTCATTATTTGAGTGAATTCTTCTACATGTCCACTCCTATACTCCATATTCCCTAAATCTTTGTTTCACACACTCCCCTAGGGTGCATTCCATATACTATTTTAAAAGAATTTCTACCCTTTTTCCTATTAAAATTGTCATTATAAGCATATTCTACTTGTGGGAGGACTAGATCCCATGTTTGGTCGTATTCCTTAGTGAGGCACCTAAGAAATTTACCGAAAACCCTATTTATCACCTCAGTGTGACCATCTATTTATGGATGGTAAGATGATCTAAAAGACAAATTTGTGCCCAATCTATTCCATAATGTCTTCCAAGAATGTCCCATGAAATTTGAATCCATGTCTGACACAATGCTTAGGGGAATTTCATGTATCCTCACAACCTCTTTGAAAAAGACATGAGCTATATAGCTTGCATCATGAATAGTTTTGGAGGGGATAAAATGACTCATTTTACTAAACCTATCCACAACCACATAAATGTTATCTAACCCTATCCTGGTCTTAGGAGTCCCTACTATGAAGTCCATGTTGATGCACTCCCATGGTCTATTGGTAATGGGAAAAGGTTAATAGAAACCTGTATTACTAGCTCCTCCTTTACCTTTAATACAAATGACATACTGTTCAACATACCTTCTCACATGCCTAGGCAACTTAGGCCAATGATAGAATCTTTCGACTAATTCTATTGTCTTGTTACTGCAAAAATGGAAACTAAGGCTACCATTGTGCTTCTCTTGAATGATGTTTTCCCTCATTAAGCCCTTAGGGACACATAGTTGATTCCCCTTGAACAATAGACCACTCTGCAATGTATATTCTAGAAATTCACTATGAAAATGATTCTAAAAATCAGAACATACCATATAAGCCTCTGAGAAGTCCTCATCATGCTTATATATGTCTTTAAAACTTTCTATGTGAATTCTTTGGAGTTGGACTTACTTGAATGTCAAAAATCTCCTGGTCAATGCATCTGCCACCTTATTCATTTGCCCCTTCTTGTTTTTAATAGTAAATGTGAAGGCTTGGAGGTATTCCATGCACTTTAGGTGTCTATTGCTCAACTTGTCTTGTGTATTGATGTAACTTAAAGCTTGGTTGTCTGTCAACACCTCGAATTCCTTAGGTAAGAGATAGTGCCTCCATTTCCTAAGTGAATGAACTAATGCATACAATTCCATGTCATAGGCTATATACTTCTTTTTAGCCACAAACATATTCTCAATAAAAAATATATAGGCCTATCCTCTTGACTCAACACTTCTCCTATTGCCACTCCACTTGCATCACACTCTAGGGTAGATAGTTTATCAAAACTTGGTAACAAGAGGATAAGTTGGGTAGCTACTTTCTGATTCAAATTATCAAATGCTTGGCCTCCTTCATAGGTCCACTTGAACTTGGTTTTTAACCTACCTTTAATAGTTTCTAGCACTGGTGCACAAATTCCACTAAAATTCCTTATAAATTTCCTATTCAATTGAGATAATCCATGAAAAATCCTTACCTATGTCACTGTCGTTGGCGTGGGAAAATTTAGGATAGATCCCACCTTAATTGGATCCATTTTCAATTTACCTTGAGACACTACAAATCCCAAGTAAAAAGGTTTCCCTAACCTTGGCTATCATTCCTCTCGATGTAGCTACGTGGTTTTTTCCCTCTTTTCCCCTTTCTTCTTTAATAAACTTCCACCATGTAAGAGAAGATCCTCTAAGCCTTGACTTGGATACTCTCACCTTCTGACCTTGACTTATCCCATCACACTCGAAGGGATTTTCCATGACTTCTATCCGATCAATGAATGAGTTTGGTTCTATTTTTCAACTAAAAAGTGGTTGGCCTCTAATGCCTTGCCACTTAGGGCCTTCAGATATTTTAGGAAAGGTTCTTGTTCCACCACTAGATCAGGTCCAGGCTCTTCATCCTCCACTATGTTATGATTCACTTCTTTATCATCTATCCTTTCATTACCCTCTACTATTCTATCCTCTACTTCTTCCAACTTCTTGGCTAGTTGGTCCAATATTTCTCTCAACTCTCTATTATCTTCCTCCTGGTCTTAAAACTTCTTGGCCAATTCTGCATTGGTCACCATCTTAGAGGAATCACTAGACTCACACTCTGACATGAACTTTTTTATCACAAATCTTTTGGGGTTCTGATACCAATCTGATAGGGAGGTTGGATGAGCCAATGACAAGCTCATACTTAGGTCCTGCAAATGACTTTGAGGTGCTCCCTTTCTACACCTATAGACCTATAGGATCTCTAGTAGGTTCATGATCCCTTGGTCAACTGACCAACCTAACTATCATGAAATTCTTACCAAGATTTGTAAGGTCTTGGTTCTCAATCTTTGCTTGCTAATACACTATTCCTTAATCAACTTTAACAACACTCCACCTCCATGGTTCTCATAAACTCTTTCTTAGTTATAGAGGTGTTTAAATACACTAAAAATTTCTCATCTAGATGCTTTGGAAGTCTTCCCTTACTCATCTCCCATATCAATTTCTTCAAACTATCACAAATTAAACCTACTACCTAGTAGCCCTATTAGTTCTCCTATTTCAAGAAAATAGGCACTCCTATATGGAACCAAGAAACATCCTATAATTTAAACTAGAATAGAAGTGGGAGTAGAAAAATAGGCCTCCATGTCCTCCAAAGAGATGGTTTGGCTATCAATATAAGGATTTAGGAAGACCCAATGAACTACAACATACCCTCCCATCCATTCTAATCATAATATAGAATATCACCCACTACTAGAATGTGGAGGATCTTATAGACATCCTCTGGGGTAATAGTAATCTTTTTAGTGGTTAGGTTGATGGTGTTGTGCTCTAAGTGCCATCTCATAGCCAGAATAGTCAACAACCCTCGGTTCACCCGATACTCAAGCATATCTAGCATATGAAAGGGGCCACAATGCATGAGAACTCTATAGTCATCACCGTACAAGAAGCTAATCAGACTGAACACTTTAGGATATTGACCCCAGAAACTAAGAATGCCTGTAACAATCTGCAAAAGAAAAAGGGCCATACATCAGTCATCCAAGTATAAATTTATCATCAGACATGCCGAGCACATTCAAAATAAGTAGTAAAAGGACTCATTATGAAATCAAATTCAAGAAATGATCAAAAATTTAAAAAATAAATCAAATACACACACACTATTGATAAACAAAGAAACAACAGCCAGAAACAAAGGAACCATGCAAAATGCAATGGTTTTTACCACAAACGCAAGTAAATACAGTAAAAAAAGTAAGATTTCATGTAAATGAAATGAAAATGGGAAATGAAGGTCTGAAAGCAACATATGCAACAAAGAAACCAAAACTTAAATAATAGGATTGGTAAATAAAATTCTACCAGAAACAAAGAGTTGCAAACTGAAAATGAATACAAACAGATGGTAACCACAGAAATGGGAAAAATTTCCCTAACCATAAATGAAAAGATATTTACCACAAACAATAGAACACAATTGAGAAGGAGAGGGGAAAAACTATAAATGAAACAAAATTTATCGAAAAGGAAAGAATTAAAAAGTATTATTTAAGGTAATTTTCATACGGAAAAGATAATAAATGCAAGAAATTAATGCTCAAGAAAGATGACATACCGGTGGTTCATAGTGTGTGGGTCCTTAATGTCGTCTGATCAGCTCGAAATGGTGAGATTCAAAAGGAATTGACATCTTATCTCTCCACAACTCTCCAATCTACAAAAGGCAAAGGTAAAAATGAATAGTAAATATGGGGGTTTAAACCCTATTTAAACCTATTTTTGCCTCATTAATGATTTTTTACCCTAATTTGGTCATTTTTACCCATAATTTGATCAATTTTTATCAAACAAAACTAGATCAACCCTTAAGACCAAAAGGGTATCATTCTTCTCATCAAAATTTTTAAAATCAGAATCAAAATCAAAAATTGATGCAAATATGTAAAAATTAACTAATTAATCATTTACTCATTTGATCACATTATCAAGTGATTTTTTTCTTATTTCACTTCCAATGGGTTACAATCAATGTAATCGACACGCTAATCAAAGTATTGAAATTTTTTTGACAACTGGAACATCATCAAACTTGGTTCATAATTATTTGATAAAAAAATATTGAATTTCAGTGAGTTTATCAAATATTCTTCATCAATTATGTTATCAATGGGTGGTCCCAAAATAGTGTGTCCCACTTTTTTGAACATCCTGATTTTAGCTGAAATTGCACATTTTTAAGAAAATATGACGATTTAAGCCTTGAGAGGTCCCATTTGAAGGAGTAAATTCAAAATGGCTAGATAAAAGCCTCTTGGATCAAAATCCCTTTGGTATAATCCCTCTACTCCTCACTCACACCTACAATTGAGTCTCCTTTGAACCCATCAAAATACTGACAAAAAATCATTTTGACATTAACTTTTGGTGGGATCAAATAAATTCATTTGAAAAACCCAAATACAGGATGATAGTACTCTGAGAAAGCTTTCAAATGATTATGAGTTATATATATATATTGAGTTTATTAAGACTTTTCTTTTTAAGTTTTACTAAACAGAGGTTGTTTGATCATTTAGCAACTTCTCTATTTGATGCTTCGTATTTATGTTACCTTTCTATCAAAAAAAGAATAAATTAATTTTGATATATAGAGATAGAGTTAGAGCGATCAAAGTGAACCTATGTCCAAATTATAATTAATGTCACTTCATAACTCAATAAACTATTAAATATTCAACCAAATTGAATGAAACCAAATGGATTCTCTAGATATTTGTGTTAAAAACCTAAATTCAAAATAATTACGTTCTTATCAGTTTTATAAAAAAAATTATGTTGATCAAAGTGAGTGTCACTCCTGAAAAATCTTGATTTTTAACAAAAATAATTTTTGAAGGAGAAGGAAAAATGGATTCAAATAAATTCCAATCTTTTTTTTAAAAATATATTCATAAACTAGAAACAAAATGCTAAAAGTCACTAGTTTACATCATCTTCAGATTCTTAATGGTTTTATGACAATAGATGTCCGAAAGTGAAGTTTTTTTTCAAAATGTTCAGTTCAGTGTCAAAGTCGGCCAAAAAGTGGGACACAGTTTTGTGGGATCACCCCAATCAAATCAAGTTTTCAAACGAGATTTCATATCAGATTTAATGTAATTTCATCATTAGGAGCATCAATTTCATCAAGCATCATATCAATTTTGTGGTCTTAGGTCAATCGATCCATCAATCAATCTTGGAATGAGTCATTTCATCAGGTCTCATATCAAATGACTCGATCTCTAATGTAGTCAAGGGTGGAGAAACCTCAAGGAGATAAGTCCAACCCTTGCAACCAATATGACAGAAGAGAAGCAACAAGACAATATAAAAAGAAAATGAGAGATTTGGCATTTTATTATCATCGAAAAATCATGTACAACAGATCTACAACATACAATCTTACATGCCAAGCATATAACATGTCTGATTACACCCAAAACCCCTTAAAAACCTAGCCAAGCTAAGACAAATAATCATATGATATTATCTCCCTTCTCATCTTATGTCTCTTAGAAACAAGTCCATCATCTTAATTAGTAATTTAAATCATCATTCCACCCAGAAAAGATTACATTTCCCAATAATTGAGAAAATGTGTTACAACAAATAAGTTGGCACCCACCCAAATCATCTAGAAAAACCTCTAATGAAAGGTTTAAGAGATGAAATCATACAAAAATTTCAGCCTCCAACATAACAAATATTTGGCATGATCATTTGGGAAATGAAGATTAAGATAGACAAGAAAATAATTTTCCATAACTCATGTGCAAAGAATCCAAATGAATTATTATTAGAGGATAAGCTCCAAGATGAAACCAATAACATACTGTCACAACCGCAAGTCAAAATAACAAGCACAGATGGACCATAGACCAAAACACCAAGTTGATCAAACAAGAAAACACAAATATTTTTAGTTGATTCAAGATTTCCAAGATCCTAAGATGCTCCTGCATCAGACACCGCATGTAAAATAAAATGTTCTATAAGAGAGAAACTTATGAACATTTAACAAGGTTTGGAACATAAATCCCATGCTTGGTTTTGATCCAAACATCCTCTTTAGCTTCAACTCTCGGTCTCTGTACCTCTACACTATCCTCTATCATATCCATCAACTTAATCTTCTGGTACTCCCTTTGTCATATCTATTATCAAAATCATGACTTGGATTACTACCTCTTCCCTTTTGCATAACTAATCTACCTCTGTTACAACCTTCTTCTATTCAGCAACCAATGCCCTTTTCTTCTCCACTTTACCCTTATTAGAATCTGATACCAACTTTCCTACATCAGATCTGCGTTCAAGATACTTCTTCTGATCCATGCTAACCTTTGTATTTTTCTTGTCTGAATAATACCTCTTCACCATACTGAGATTCCTTGCACTTCTTCCTTCTACTTCCCTCAAAGGAACTAGAGTAAACTTCTATCCACCATTCTCTATTGTGACCAATTTTCTGAACTACAATCATTAATAACTCTCCTCTATCAAATTTCCAATGTCTTCCCAATAGAACATGATAAGTACTCATTGATACCACATCACATAACACTTCATCTTTATAAGGCCCAATTTTGAAGTTAACTCGAGATTTCTCCTTCACCTCCACCATGTGTTCATCTGACAACCAACCTATCACATAAGGACAAAGATGTTTAAGCCTCTTCAATCCAAGCTTCTACACTATCTCTTATGATACCAAGTTTTTAGTACAACCACTGTCCATAACAACTTTACAACATTTACCTACTAATTTGCAAATAATCCTAAAAAAAATCCTCCTTTGTAAAGGTTCAACTTCCTTTTTACTCAATAGAACTCTCCTAAGCATAAAACACTTTCCTATCTCATGTTCTTCTTCATTTTCCACAACGTCATCAGTAGTTTGTTCCTCATGTGTTACATGATTATGTTTTCCCATGTTCGTACTAGATCCTTCAGAACATTGAAAGGACTTATATCCCATCCCACCACATTTGAAAAAAAGTACCTTTGAAATTATTTCTAGTATTCCCTCTTCTAGGTATTATCTAATTAGATTCAACTTTAATGGTTTGCTTCTCCTTTCTATTGCTACTATTTTTTTCTCTCTCCCTCCAGGGTTACCTAGTCTTCTTTAAAACTTATCTTCTTCCCTTAATGCATACTGATAAGTATCCTCAATAGTACTAATCCTTAAAATACTCAACTCACCCTAAATATTAAATCTTAGACAATTAACATACCTAGCAACCTTCTCCTTAGATACTTGTGACTAGATCTGATATTCATCCTATAGAATTCCTTTGTATATTGTTTCATGCTCATGTCTTTTTGCCTCAGATTCTAGAATTTCTTAAACAACTCTGATTAATAATCCCCAGGGATAAATTTATATTTTAACCTAAAAACGATTACCTTACATCTAGTGATTTATTTCACCATTCTCTTCTCTATCTTTCTATAATTCCTTCCACCATAAGGAAACATGACCCTTCAATGTATTCTATGCTAATCTAACCCTTTGTGGATCTATGATATCTTCAAGCTCAAAGTAACCTTTTAATCCTCCAATCCTGTCTTTCAAATCCTCTAGATAAAATGAATCAGCGAAAGTAGAAACATCTCTCCTATGACTCTTACTTATTTGTGCCATATCCCTCAACAATCTTTACTCATCTATAGGGATCTCAACATCTACAGTCTTAAGATCTCTAGTATCCTCTTCATATTCTTCTTCAATGTCTGGATTCCTTCTCAATCTAGTGAACACATTTATGATCTCATTCCTCATCTCAACTATAAATTCTTACATCTGTTTCTCTAGCCTTCTAGGGTTAATCCTTCTAGGAAACATCTTTCAATTCTCATGTGCAACTACCTCTTCACCAATGACCTAATACAAGATGCTTCTCCAACGAGTGGTCTATTGACACACAAGAAACCTACCCCAATTGGCATGCCTTCATCTCTCAACAGCCACAAACAAACCCTTCCTCACCACCTTGCACAATTCATCTGTAATTGCAATTAAGGTCTTCACTTTTGCACCTCATGATCAACAGGTCTAGGGCTTCACAAGTCAACAACTCAGATCTACCAACACAAGAATCTCAACCTCATTCAAGCTCATTTTTTTTCAAACTGTTACTCTGATACCACCTGATGCAGTCAATGATGGAGAAAACTCAAGGAGATCGGTCCAACCCTTGCATCCAATATAAAACAAAGGAAGAAACAAGTCAAAATAGAAAGAACATGAGAGATTCAACCTTTTTATTATCATCGGAAAATCATTTACAATTGATCTGCAACATGTAGTATTACATGCCAAGCATATAACATGCTTAATTACACCCAAAACCCCTTACAAACCTAGCCAATCTAAGCCAAACAATCATATTATATTATCCCCCTTCTCATGTGATGTCTTTTACGAATAATCCATCATCTTATATAGCAATTTCAATCATCGATCGGCCAATAAAAGATTACATTTCCCAATAATTGAGAAAACTTGTTACAACAAATAAGTCGGCACCCAAATCATATGGAATGACCTCCAATAAAAGGATTAAGAGATGTGATCACACAAAAATGTCAAACTCTAACATAAAAAATCTCTGGCATGATCGAACACGGAAAAACCAATTGAAAGATTGGGAACCGATCGGAAAACATAATGATCAATTGGAAAATGAATAATTTGACAAGCATTCAAAGAATCTGTCATAACTTGCGTGTGAAGAATCCAAATGAAGTGTGATCATAGGATAATCCCCAAGATGAAACCAAGAACACGTTGTGACTACTGCAACTCAAAATAACAAGCACAGATCAACCATGGACCAAAACACCAGGCTGATCAAACAAGAAAATAGAACTATTTTTTGTTGATGCAAGATTGCCAAGATCCTAAGATGCTCCTACATCAATATCATTAGTGTTAGTGTTTTTCAAAATCACCAAGGGCATATGAATTTCATCACACCAAATAAAATTGTTAGTCTCTTTATCATAATAGAAATGGATAATTGACTCATCGAGTTCCAGATAAAGTTAATTATCTCAATCAATATTTTTTTGATAGTAAACAGTTTCTTCGCTTCACATCAAATTGGTTATACATTCAAGTTCTCAGAATATTTTTCACTGTAATTAGTTTCATCGCTTCACATCAAACCAGTCATTTGTTCAGTTTCACAGAATATTTTTTATTTTAATAAATTTCATCGCTTCACATCAAACTGGTTATTTGTTCAAGTTCTCAAAATATTTTTGACAATAGTCAATTTCATTTCATTACATCAAATTGACAATTTCTTATCAGTAACATCATCAGTATCATCATCAGAGAGGTAATCAGTTTCATCGCTTCACATAAAATTTGGTACTCTGGTCTCAGTCTATCGTCAAGCATCATTAATCTATGAGTAGTTTCATTAAGATCCATACCAAACTATTCATTGTTCGATCAATCCAACATCAAGCATTAGATCAGAGGCAACATCAGATATTCATTGCATCAATGCACTGATCGAACATCAATTCGAAGAGGGGAAATGTAATGACCTAAAACTGGTCTAGTCTTATCAAAAGGCCTAAATCTGCCTAATTTTAATTAGAAGATCAAACCCTCATTAAGAGCCTCAAATCAAATCAATTTTGATTATAATTGTGTAATTAAATCAAATCCATTTAATTTTATAATTCATCAATAATCAGATGTCAATGTCCGAACATCAAAAGGGTATTAATTCATTAATTAATCCTATCCTAATTAATTAAATAGAAATAAAAATCTCATGATGATATTTATCAATTAATTTGAATTAATTAATTATCCTATTCACACACTCAACTTAGAAAAGGACAAAGGACTTAAATCCAACCAATCAATTTCACGTGCAAGGATCAGTCAACTTGGAATCTCAGTCGTTCCTCAAGGATGAATCATAGCCCTTCAATTCAAATTCAAATATTTCCCTGTAAGAGGAAATCTATAAATAAATCTCACATCAAGATAATATTAATCTAAGATTTTTATGAGGAGATTATGTCAAATTGGATCAAGATCATAACAATTGCACTTGTGAGAGCATTTTAGTAGAGATTAATCTTTGGACAGCAAATTCATATCAATTCATAGTTTAATCAATCATGCAGAAGCATAATTTGAATAAATTAGCTTACATTTTAGCTTAATTGAATCCATTTTAGATCAGTTGCATTAATTTAGCTTTATATCTTCATCATGATCAAGTAAATTTGCATCAATTTAGATTCATTATAGTAAAATCCTTCATTTTCTGAGTTTCATTCAATGATCTAAGACATAATTTTGACAACAATTCTAATTAGATCATAATATTCATGTCTAGGAGGCAATAATGTCGTTTCAATTGTGTTGATTGAATTGATTTCTTTATACGAACAATTGATCTAATGATTTATTGAAGTATTGTGTTGCAGTATATGCAGGAACAATAATTTACACACACAATAATATCTTGCAACTGGTTATAATATATTGAGATTTAATCCTCTCTGCAGTAAAAATGCAAGTGTTATGTGTTGCACTTTATTTTTCATGTTTAAATTTACTTTCAACAATTAATTATGCTACATGTATGGTTATTTAGAGGTTTTAACAGTTTTAAGGATATACTAATTCACCCTTCTCCACCCACCCCCCACCGCCTCCTCCCTCTCAGTATATCATATGTTCAACACTAACTGTCACCAACATGGACAAAGAAATGCAGACAAAACTTGACTAATATCTAAAGCAACAAAATAGAAATAAGATCAACGACAATGCCCCTGCTTAGCTTTTGAGCTACATCTAAATCTCTCGTTTGTGATACTCTTGTGAAAAACTTTATCTGCAAGTATATTGTATTTTTTTGTTTATTTTTGAATTATATATTGGGTGGCTTTTGACGTGTGAGGGTTTTCTCTCAAAAGGGTTTTCCCTATGTAAAATATTATGTTGTGGTATGCATTTTGTCAATTACACATTTTGTCAATTACGAAAATAAAATATTATGTTGTGGTTGGTACATTTTCTCAGCTATTTGGGTTTATTGTAGATTTTACTAGAGAAGGGGGAGGAAGGTGGCCTTGATTTGCCCAGTCTTCTATACGTGTCTCGTGAAAAGCGACCTGGACGCCCACACAACTTTAAGGCCGGTGCTCTCAATGTTCTGGTATTTTTCTTGCTTCCATCCCATATTTTTAGTCTTATTAGTCTAGTGAACAATAGTCATTCCTATTGGGGTTTAAACCATGTTTGCAGATTAGAGTTTCTACATTGATGAGCAATATTCAAGGGAACTCTTTTTAGTCTACTGATAATATCATTCTTATTGTTGTTAAACCCTTTTTGCAGATTAGAGTTTCTGCATTGATGAGCAATGCTCCATTCATTCTTACATTGGACTGCGATATGTATGCCAACAACTGTGAAGCACTTCGTGAAGCTATGTGCTTTTTCATGGACCCTCAAACTGGGCACCAGTTTGCCTTTGTCCAGTTTCCTCAAAACTTTCATGGCATTACAAAAAATGATTTGTATGCCAATCATATGAAGAGACTTTGCGATGTACGTATGTGAAACCTATATTATATTAACCGCATCATACCAGCTGTTTATGCACACAGCTCAAAAGTAATCAGAGATTATTCTGTGCATGCAGATACACTCTAAAGGGCTAGATGGAGCAGAAGGTCCAGCTTACATCGGCACAGGATGCGTGCACCGTAGGGATGTTCTATGCGGAAGCGAACCACAAGAATTAGTTAAACCATCTATTGAATATGCAAATTTAAAAGTGGAAAGAGCATGTTCAGCCGAGATATTAAATAAAGCAACAATACTTGCCTGTTGCACTAACGAGGAGAACTCTCTTTGGGGCAGAAAGGTAAATCTTATGCTTTTTCACTTTGCAACCCACATTTAGATTATATTGTTCTCTCGCCTCTCTTTCAATTAACCATATTTTGCTTAGTATAATTGTTTTTAATCTATGATAAGTATTATTTTATTAATTAAACATCTTTCAATTAAATTAAAAGATCTAATTTTAAATATTTATATATAAAAATGGTATACTTTTTAAATTTTAGGGTTATTTTTAGATTCTGATTTTAATTTTGGGAGTTGATTTATAATGCTATTATCCATCCATTCATTTTGAGAATCAGAAGATACATAAATAGAACTCCTCCCATCTTCTTATATGAAATCTTTTTCTTCCTTTTGAAACTAAAACAATTCATTGTGTTTATGCCTTGAGTTTATCTCATTATAATATATAATTACATCAAATATATTCCAATCAAGTGTAGGTAATTTAAAAATATGATTACACAAACATGTACTATAAGACATAAGTATTATATTTTCCAACATCACTTGTTCACATGGTGATTGGTTCAAATATACATCATCGTCAATGGGCCCTTCATCTATACTGGTGAAGTTGTGTAGCTCTTAATGAATCCACCAGGGACATCCTGATATGTATACACATAATAAAACACGAGATTCCTTAATCTCACTATGAAAAGGGTCTCTATATATGCATTATTTAATTTTATTATATTATAAAATATGAACTAAAAAATTATGAAAAAGACAGTTTCTTTCCTAAATTTTAAATTATCTCTTTGATGGCTTGTAAAAACATTATGTGCACATAAAAATTCTTTGTTGTCCTATCAGGTTGGCATAATCTATGGGTGTGCAGTGGAGGATGTTTTAACTTCATTTACAATACATTGCAGAGGTTGGAAATCTGCTTACTGCACTCCACAAAGAAATGCCTTTCAGGGGCGTGCACCTACTAATTTGAATGATACTCTTATTCAACATAAGAGATTCAGCGCGGGTCTCTTTGAATTGTTTGTGAGCAAGTTCTGCCCATTTGTGTATGGGATTGGTCGTTTTAGTAAAACACCCAGAATGTGCTATGGATTTTATTGTTTATGGGCTACGCCATGCTTTTATATACTCTGTTATGGCTTTGTTCCAGCTCTATTCACCCTCGCCGGCATATCAGTATTCCCCAAGGTAACTTTTCATTGTTGTCTGTAAATAGTTTAGAGATCCTTATAGGCTTAAGCTTGCAGGCAAATTGTTGACATAGTGAAGTTATAAGATTTCCATTGTTTATTTGGAACTCAACTCCATAAATATACAATCCACATTTACCATAACATAGAGGTTGTTCAAACCCTTTCTCTATTATACTCTTGTAAACATCCAAGTAAGCACAATCTTAATAATAGATGCACAAGGCTTATGTAGGTTCCTCCTTCATGTTTGTCTTAAATTTTGTTATGTTTTATGGCAGATTTCAAGTCCATGGCTCCTCCTCTTTGGGTTTTTATACTTATCTACATATGCATACAATATAGTTGAATTTGTGACGGCTGGAGGTTCAGTGAAAAGTTGGTGGAATGACCATAGGATGTGGGCAATAAAAGGGACCTCATCATATCCATTTGCATTGATTCAAGTCCTTTGTAAATTGATGGGTATTTTTCAAGTGGGTTTTGAGGTGACAAGCAAAGTGTTAGATATTGAAGCAACGAAAAGATACAAGGAAGAAATCTTTGAATTTGGGGTGGCTGCAATAATGTTTATTCCTCCTGCAACTATTGTAGTTATCAACTTGATTTCACTGTTGAGTGGAATGACACAATTTGTGAAAGGTGGGTATCCAGCTATTGAGGGTGTGTTTTTGCAGCTCCTGTTATCGAGTTTTATAGTGTTGAATGGATTTCCTTTATTGGAGGGGATGTTTATGAGGACAGATAAAGGACGGATGCCTACTTCAATTACACTATCCTCCATTATGGTGGCAGCGCTTGCATGTTCTATGGCGTTAAAAATTTCTGTCTAGTGAAAGAAGTTTTTACATACATTTAATGAATTTGTTATGGTCTAGGTATTTAAGTTTGAATGTGAGCTTGTAATTTATTTGGAAGAGTTTCCCAAAAATACAAATAAGATCAAGGGTTTGAGATCTTAAATGGTTGAATTATTATTATAGAGATAAGTTTAAACTATTAGACTGGTATTAAAGGTAGAATATTAATGGATAGTTTTGCTCGTGTTTAAGTTTTTATTAAAATTTTGAAGTTATTGTTTGTAAAGAAGTTAATTGTTGTATTAGAAATAAATATTTATTATCTGTAATATGTTTAAGTTATTATTGTTTTCTTATGGAGAAGGCACTATTTAGTTAATTTAACTTGTTTTCACAACAAATATTTATTAAACTTTCTGAATGTGTCTTATTATTAGTTTTGGTTCTTTAGTTTTCTTATATAGTTTTAATTTTGATTTTTTTTTTTTAAGCTTTTTTTAAACCTGCACTACAATTTATTTTCCATCTTGTTATTTATTTATAGTATTTATAAACATCAACAATAATTTGTGTAATGTCTCCAATAAATTGAAAGTGAATTAATTAAATTAATTGATTAAGTGGTCCAAAATTTAATTAATATCATAAGGCACAATTTAATTAGTTTCAGAGGTGCAAGACCCTTACCTAGCCTATAATTGCAGTTTTGGTGGTTAGCAACCATTCTAGTCTAGTCATTGACACAAACTTGTGAAATCTTCACTCAAGACTAAATTCATGTAACTTGAGATATATCTTTATAATTTAAAATAAAAAATCTCTATTCTTAGTGATTCATTCTGATTGATGGTGTGTACTTTGTGCTAAGCTTTATTCATCAGCACTAATATATTTGACATCTACGAACCATATAGTTGAACTATATCAATTTATACTATCGAGTGACTAAGAGGACCCAAGGTTGAGAGTCAAAGGGTGTTGGAGGGTATGGATTGTTGAAGAGTGCCAAAGGGTGTCGAGTGTCAAAGGGTAAGAGTACAAAAGGGGTAAGAGGACCCCTTATGACACCTTAGTAACCTTTAGGATCCCTCTCTCTAAATCTTAGGGGTTGTAAGGGTTGTTAAGTTGTCCTGGGACATATTAATCTTTTGTAGGACCCCTTACGACCCCTTACCATATACTAATGTATGCTAAGGGTTCATAAGGGGTCCTAGAACACATTAATGTATCCTAGCACCCCTTCTGACCCCTTAGGACACTTTAGGTCCCTTGAGATTGATGGTAAGGGGTCCTAGGACCCCTTATGACCTCTTAGGACCCCTCTCTCTACATATTATGGACTGTAATGGTTATTAAGGTGTCCAAGGATGCATTAATGTATCTTAGGACCCCTTAAGAATCCTTGTGACCCCTTAAGACCCTTTACTATGCACTAATCTATGGTAAAGGGTCCTAAGGGGCTAACCGGACATAATAAATATCATTTCTACTACATGTTCTAATATTTTATTATGGGTAGTAGGAGCAATACCATCAACCAATGCATTATCCAAAATGATTCGAAGGAAAAGAATAAGATTTGAAGCACCACCACCAAATCCTTAGACATCGAGAGATCTTATCTTTCCAATTTAATATACAATTACCAATAGAGGGGAAAAGTTTCTTTTTCATGAAAGTAATGATGAGAATCATTTTTTAATATTCACTACCACCAAATATTTGCAATTACTAAAAGAATCTGAAAATTTGTTTAGTGATGGTACATTTAAAACACTACCAAGCATTTTTCAGCAGTTGTACACAATTCATGGCTTCAAAAATGATTCAATATTTCCACTCATCTATACTTTTATGACCAAGAAGACAAGATCTACTTATACACAAGTACTTGTAAAATTAAAACAACTGCAACCCGATCTAAATCCAAAAACTATACTTATTGATTTTGAATTAGGTTTTAAGGGAGCTATTTCTAAAAAATTTCCAAATGCCACTATTCGGGGATGCTTTTTCCATTTCTCTCAATGCTTATGGAGGAAAGTTCAAGAAGAAGGTTTATAAACATGTTACACTCTCGATGAAGTATTCTCATTTGAGATAAAAAAAAAAAAACTTGTTGCATTAGCTTTTGTGCCTCAAATATATATATAATCAATGCATTCAAAACACTTCTGCAATCTCCTTGTTATATATAACATTAGGATACTTTGCAGCCCATAATTGATTATTTTGAAGACACGTGGATTGGAAAACTAACTAAAAGAGGCAACAGATGGTCACCCACCTTTCCAATCAGAATGTGGAACTTTTATTCAACTATTCAAGATGATCTTACCAAAACCAATAATTCTATTGTTGGATGGCATAGAGGATTTAGTGAATTGCTTCAATCATCACATAGCTCAATCTAGAAATTCATCAAAGCAGTGAAAAAGAACTGGCTCTCCAAGAGAATAAAATAGAGAAATATATGGCTAGACACACTACACAACCAAGCAGGAAAAAGTACTGTGAACTCAAAGAAAGACTAAATAGACTAGTTGATGGTTATGACAATAATAATAATTTTTATTATATAAGAGGAATTGCTCATAATTTGACAGTTTAATTGAGAATTTGAATAATTTTTTTTTTAAGAAATATACTTGTAATTTATAATTTGTTTTCTTTCTTTACAATCTTATGGGGTTATTTTATCCATGGGTTATTTTGACTGTGAGTTATTTTAGAATGGGTTATTATGACCCTAGGTTATTTTGTCCTCAGATTATTGTGGTCGGGTTATTCTTGCCAGGGTTATTTTTGTCGGGTTATTATTGTTGGGTGTGACAAAGATATATGGTAAAGCGACCGTATGGTGACTCACCATATGTGATTCTACCATAGGGGGTTCCACCGTACTATGCATCATACACAACAGTGTAGTACGACGATGGGAGTCTTTGAGGTGAAAGGAGTGTTAGAGGCAAAGGTTGTGACCGAGGGCGAAGGGAATGACCTGTTTCTGAGGGGAGTGATCTGAGGCAAAAGGAGTGACCCGATGTCGAAGGGAGTGTCCAAGGTGAAAGGAATCTCTAAGGAGAAGGGAGTGATCCGATGCCAAAGGGACCATCAACTGGAGGAGTGCCAAGAATACTAGTAACCGGTTCATGGAGTGACGGTTGTTATACCGAATTCTATAACAAATCACATAGTGTATAAATGTCTATAGGATTTGTTAGGAATTGGAGGCTAAAAAGATGTAATAGTAGAGTGTCAAAGTGGTGTAATGTCAGGTTGATTGTGACACAATCTGAGCTTGTGCAAAAATACATTATTGTTTGTATATAATATTGGTTAGTATAACACAAAGAAGACACTTGGATTTTTCGGTCGTAGGTTTTTTCCCGAAAGGGTTTCCCACATAAATTTGCTCTCCTTTTTTTAATCTTTTGTGCATGAAATTTTTCTATGTTCTTGTTTCTTTTGTTTATCTCAATATTCTGAAGTAGATTTGAACTCTTTATTATGTCCCCTGTAAATTGGCATTAGGAAGGCATTTCTGCACCATTGCATTCTTAAAAAGTGGTATTAGAGCCAAACCAATTTTTTATTATCCTTGTTGGGTAGGGTTAGTTGTTGTGTCATTTTGTTTCCAATGGATTTTTACAAAGTGTTCATCTAGAAATTGAGATGATGAGTATATCAGGAAGAATAGACATTGAAAATTTTGATGGGACAAACTTTGAGTTGTGGAAGCTTAAAGTTGAAGATATGGTAGTTGATCGAGATTTATGGATCATTCTATCTGGAAACAAGTCTTCAGGCATGAAGAAGGAAGATTGGGATCTGGCAGATAGAAAGGCTAGAGGACTAATAAGGTTGAGCCTTGTAGATTTTATTCTGTTGAATTTCCATGAAGAGAAATCTCCATGTTCTTTGTGGAAGAAGTTGGGAGATATTTATCAAGGAAAATCCTTGGTAAGGAATCTCTTCCTGTGAAATAAGTTGTACTCTCCAAAGATGGATAGAGGAACGACTGTGGAAGATCATCTAAAATCATTCAATATGGTGATTGCACAACTAAGATATGTTTGTGTGTTCGTTAGTGAAGAAGAGCATTGCATATTATTATTGTGCTCATTACCTAATTTGTGGGATCACCTTGTGATGGTCATTGGAAGTACTACCACCCAATTCAAAATGGATGAAGTAGTTGTTGCACTTCTGTTGGAGGAGATGTGAAGGAAATATTTTGAGGTGGCTATAGAGGCTCTCTCCATTTGAGATAGATGGAAGGAAAAAAGAAAGGACATAAAGTCTGAATTTTCTGGAAATAAGTCCAAAGTGAAGTGTTGGAACTATGGGTAGGCTAGTCATATCTGAAAGGATTACAAAGAGAAGAAGAAGAAGAAGAAGAATAAAATAAAAATTTATTCTGGTTCAGAGTCTTCTCAGAGTGATGATGAAGATGCTTGCATTACTGCTTTGGCTAATCAGTCATCTAATGATGACTGGTAGATTAATTCAATCTTCATGTGAAAGATGTTTTTCATGATACCATGTGTGACTCGACACCATAGTATAGTAGGAGTTTCTGGTAGTGACATAGATTCCATGTGTGACTCAACACCATAGTTCAGTGGGAGATGTTGGTATTGATGTAGGCTCATTTGTTAGCAAATGATCTTCATTAGTATTGCAGATGTTTGAAGGTGTCTTAGATCCTGATAAGGATCTTTTCAAATTTGTTGAGTTACTGTTTGGAGATGTTTATCTTAACGTGACTGAAGATGTTGACATCTTGAGGGCTCAAAAAGGTCTTTGATAAAGGTGTGCATTATGTTTTCATTTGACATGTTATGGTATGTTTATATGGAGCATGTTATCTCTTTGGTTGTGATGTTTTAGATCATGTTGTCATGTGTATGTTCCTGAGACCATGGTTGGAACTTTGACATTGATCTTGTTTTTTGTTGTTGTGTATTGAGTACATTGGTAATTTTCTTGACACTTCATGAAGTTGTTTTTCTACATTTGGAGTTAGCATGGATTGATCATTTACAGGGGCTCATGGATTTAGCAATGGTGGTGATGTTGTTTTCTCTTGTGACTAGAGATGAATATGTTGGAACAATTTATGGTTTTAGAAAGAAGTTCAAGAGGCATTTAGAGATGTACGTAGAAGGAAATGGTACATGGTTAATGTACTATTGATGTTCTTGATACTACAAGTTTTTTTTTGCACTTCTATGTGATGTTGTAGAATAGATTCATTTCAGGCAGACATTAGCTATACAGTGAGAGCTTCTTAGTGTATATGTGGCATATATTGCTTTGAGGCTTGAGAATGTATGTATATATTGTTGGTTTTGAATTTTTGTGATATACCTTGGAGGTATGGATAGTTGGATGCATTAGCATTTTCCATGGATTTTTTTTAAGCTATAGTTTTTTATATTTTCTAGTACATGTGGTTATATTTGGACTGAGTGCTTGTGGCTTGTGATATCAGTTGAGATAGAATTATGATTCTTCTGTGCGATAGGTTGTGTGGTTATCTCTATGGATGACTTATATGTGTGTCTAGTGGAAGTTGGATAATATAAGGTGGGAACTTTCATGTGTAAGATAAGACCATTCATGTTTTGATGTTGTGGGTATCACAATGAAACACATGGTAAACTTTGGTTTACGAAGGTATGGTGTATTAGTAAGATGGGCTTTGGAGTCCACATTTCTTTTGTTGGTCATGTGAAGTAACTCTTTGGATATGAGTACATACTTCATCAAGTGGTAGACTATTGGGTGTGACAAAGATGTGTGATGAAGCCACCATATGGTAACTCACCATAGGTGAGTCTACGGTAGGGGTTCCACTGTACAGTGCATCATGCCTGACACTGTAGTATGATGAAGGGATTCTCCAAGGTAAAAGGAATGTCAGAGGCGAAGGGAGTGACCGAGGCTGAATGGAGTGGCCGAGGCCGGAGGGAGTGGCCTATTTTTGAAGAGAGTCTCTGAGGCGAAGGGAGTGATCCGAGGCAAAGGGAGTGACCCAATGCCAAAGGGAGTGTTCGAGGTGAAGGGATTCTGTAAGGCAAAGGGAGTGACCAAATTCTAAAGGGACCATCAACTAGAGGATTTCCAAGACTTCTATTAACTAATTCATGGAATGATAATTGTTATACTGAATTCTATAATGAATCACAAAGTCTATAAATGTCCGTGGGATCCATTAGGAATTGGATATTAAAAGGCTATAATAGTAGTGTCAAAGTGGTGTAAAGTCAGGTTGATTCTGACACAATCTAAGCCTGTGAAAAAATACATTATTGTTTGTATGTAATATTGGTTACTGTAATACAAAGAAGACACTCAGGTTTTTCAATGGTGGGTTTTTTCCTGAAAAGTTTTCCCACATAAATTTGATCTCCTGTGATTATCATTTGTGCATGACATTTTTCTATGTTCTTGTTTCTTTTCTTTATCTCAATATTTTGAAGTAGACTCGAACTCTTTATTATTTCCCCTGTAAATTTGCGCTAGGAAGGAATTTATGCACCATTTCTTTCTTAAAAATTTTGTCATGTAATCCTAAGGGGTCGTAATAGGTTCTTAAGGGATCCTATATATGGAAAAGGGTCATAAGGTGTCATAATGGTTCTTAAGAGGTCCTAGGACACATTAATGTGTCCTAGGACCCCTTATAACCCCTAAGATGTATGTATCATAAGTGGTCCTAAGGGGTCCTAGGACACATTAGTGTATCCTAGGACCCCTTATGACCCCTTAGGACCCCTAATATGTATGGTAAGTGGTCCTAATGGGTCCTAGGATATATTAATATGGCATGGAAACCCTTATAACCACTTAGAACCCTTTACAACCTCTCTCTCACTATGTATAAGGGGTCCTAAGGACTGTTAAGGGTTCCTAAGACACATTAATACCCTTAAGACCCCTTATAACCTGTCAGGAACCCTTACATACACTAAGGATCCCTTATGATGCCTTATGACTCCTAATATGTATAGTAAGGGGTCCTAGGGAGTGAAAAAGGGTCCTAGGATATAGTAGTGTTTCATACAACCCCTTACAACACTTTAGGATCACTCTCTCTACATTTTAGGAGCTATAAAGGATCACTTAAGATCCCTTAGGATCCTTTACCATATATTAGTGTATTAGAAGGGGTCATAAGGGCTTTTAAGGGGACCTAAGACACATTAATGTTTCCTATGAATCCTTAGGACACCTTACCATACATTAATGCATGGTAAAAGGTCTAAATGGGTTGTAAGGGGTCCTAGTAGACATTAATGAGTCCTACTACCCATTATGACCTCTTATGACCCCTTAGGAGCCCTTACTATATAGTAATGTATTGTAAGGGTTCTTAAGGGGTCCTAGGATACATTAATGTGTCCTAGTACCCCTTAATACCCCTTATGACTTATTATGACCCCTTACAATATACTAATGTATGATAAAGGGTCATAAGGGGTTGTAAGGGGTCTTAAAGTGTCTTAGGACACATTAATGTGCATACAAATCCTTAAGATCATATAGGACCATGTAACATACATTTATGCATGATTAGGGGTCCAAAGGGGTCATAAGGGGTCCCCCCTTATGGCCCCTTAGGATCCCTTACCATATATTATTTCATTGTAAGGGGTTATAAGTTGTCTTAAGGGGTCCTAGGAGACATTAATGTGTCCTATGACCCTTTAGGACCCCTTATGACCCCTTACCATGTATTAATGTATGGTAAGGTTTCCTATATTGTTTTAAGGGCTCCTAGGACACCAAAAAGCTCTTGACTCATTGACCAAGGCTCGTGACTAAGACTTACCAAAGTGGATCTATGTGTTGGTTGGATTGATTCAAGCTTATTTCATGGTTATGAAAATCAAGAGTGCAACCTTTTATAAAGTTTCTCAAACTCAGCCCATAGACATTGTGTCCTAGGACACCATAAGACCCATTACAATCCTTTAAGACCACTTAGCACACATTAATGCATTGTAATTTGTCCTAAGGATTTTTAAGGGGTCTTAGGAGACATTAACCTATCCTTGGACCCCATGCAACCCCTTACAACATTATTTTCATAGGAACCCTTATGACCTCTTACAACCCCTTAGGACCCCTTCTCATACACCAATGTATAGTAAGGTGTTCTAGGGGGACAGAAGGGGTCCTAGTATACATTAATTTGTCCTACAAGCCATTAAGGCACCTTAAAACTGCATATCATATATTAATTCATGGTAAGGGGTCCTATGGGGTTGAAAGAGGTATTAAGTAGTTCTGGGAAAAATTAAGGGGTTCTAGGACATAATAATGTATTTTAGGACCCCTTACGATCCCTTAGGACCACTTAACATGAATTAATGTATGGTAAGGGGTCTTAAGGGGTCCTTAGACACATTAATGTGTCTTGGGATCCCTTAAGACACCTTAGGACCCTTTACCATACTTTAATGCATGGTAAGGCGTCCTAAACGGTTAATGTGTCCTAGAACATTATAATGTGTCCCGAGATCCCATGTGACCCCTTATGACCCATTACCATTCATTATTGTATAGTAAGGGGTCCTAAGGTGTCATAAGGGCTCGTAGGACATATTAATGTGTACCAAGACTCCTTACATCCCATTAGGATCCCTTACCATACATTGGTGTATGGTAAGTGGTTGTAAGGGTTCCTAAGGGGTTCCATGACACATTAATGTGTCCTAGGAACCCTTATAAAAAATTAGATCTCCTAAGATGTATCGTAAGGGGTCCTAAGCTATCTTGAGGGATCATAAGGTACATTAATCTATTTTGGGACCCCTTAAGACCCCTTACATACCATTACAATCGCTTATCATACATTGGTGTATGGTAAGGGGTTGTAAGGAATATTAAGGGGTCACATGACACATTAATGTGTCCTAGGACTCCTAAGATGTAAGGTAAGGTGTCCTAAGGGATCCCAAGACACATTAATGTGTCCTAGGGACCCTTTTGAACCCTTAGGAACCTTCCCTCTATATTTTAGGGGTTGAAAAGGTTGTTAAGGGGTTCCAGGAGACATTAATGTGTTTTATGACCCCTTAAGACCCCTAAGGACTCCTTACCATACACTAATGTATGCTAAGAATTCCTAAGGTATCGTATGGGGTCTTAAGGAGTCTTAAAAACATTAACATATACTAGAGCCCCTCCTGACCCTTTAGGACTCCTAATATGTATGGCAAGGGAACATAATGAGTCCAAGGACACATTGATGTATACTATGACCCCTTAGTAGCACTAAGGACCCATCCCTCTTCATATTAGGGGTTTCAAAGGTTATTAATGGATCTTCAGACACATTAATTTGTCCTAAGACCCCTTATGATCCATTATTACCTATTACCATATATTGATGTATGGTAAAGAGTCTCAAGGGGTCCTAGAACACACTAATGTTTCCTCGGATCATTTATGACCTATAAAATATAAGGTAAACAGTCCTAAGGAGTCATAAGAAGTCCTAAGGCTCATTAATGTGTCCAAGGACCCCTTAGTACCCTTTAGGACCCATCTACCTACATCTTATGGGGTTTAATGGTTATTAATGGGTCCTAGGATATATTAATTTTTTCCAGGCTCCCTTATGACGCCTTAGTACTCCTTAGGACCCCTCTCTCCAGATCCTAGGGGTTATGAGAGTTTTTAAGGGGTCCTAAGACACATTAATATGTTATAGGACCCCTTAAGGACCCTTAAAACCCCTTACCATACACTAATGTATGGTAACATTTCTTAAGTGGTTCTAAGGGGTCTAAAGGGGTACTAGGATACATAAATGTATCCTAGTACCCCTTATGACTCCTTAGGACCTCTTCGGACCCATAAGAGCTATGGTAAGGGGTGATAAGGGGTCCTAGGACACATTGATGTTTCCTAGAACCTATTATGACCCCTTAAGACCATTTAGGAACCCACTCTTGAGATCTTAGGGGTTGTAAGGGTTGTTAAGAAGTCCTAGGACAAATTAATGGGTCACAAGACCCCTTAACCCCCAATACAACCTGTTACCATACATTGATGTGTGGTAAGGAGTCCTGAGGTGTTGTAAGGGTTCTTAGTGGGTCCTAGGACACACTAATATGTCTTAGGTTCTTTTATGACCCCTTACACCTTGTAAGATGTATGGTACGGGGCCCTAAGGGGTCCTAACACACATTAATATGTCGTAGGACCACTTATCACCCATTGGGACCCTTTAGGACCCCTATGTATGCATCTTACAGGTCTTAGGTTTTTTAACGAGTCCTAGAACCCCTTAAGACCTCTTATGATCATTTACCATACATTTGTGTATGCTAAGGGGTCTTAAGGGGTCCAAGGACACATCAATGTTTCGTAGAACCCCTTAGGACCCCTCACCATACAATAATTCTTAGTAAATGGTCTTAAGGGGTTGTAAGGGGTCATAGGATACATTACTATGTATGAGGACCCCTTAAGATCCTTTACCATACATTACTATATGGTAAGCTGTCCTAAGGGGTCATAAGGGCTCTTAAGGAGTTGTAGAACACATTAATGTGTCCTAGGACCTATTTAGACCCCTTACAACCTTTTATGACCCCTTGCCATATATTATTGTATAGTAATGGGTCCTAAGGGGTCCTATGATACATTAATGTATCCTAGGACCCCTTATGCCTCCTTAGGACCCTTTAGGACCCTTTTGCTTGCATCTTAGTGGTTGTAAGGCTTGTTAAGGGGTCCTAGGACCCCTTAAGATCCCTTAGGATACTCTATCATAGATTAGTGTATGGTAAGGGGTTGTGAGGGGTCTTAAGGGGTCTAAGGACACATTAATGTTTCCTAGGACACCTTAGGACACCTTACCATACAATAATGCATGATAAAAGGTCTTAAGGGGTCATAAGGGGTCCTTAGATACGTAAATATGTCCTAGGACCCCTTAAGACCCTATACAACCCCTTAGGACTCCTTACCATACATTATTATATGGTAAGGTGTCCTAAGGGGTTGTAAGGTCTCTTAAGGAGTTGTAGGACATGTTTATGTGTTATAGGACCCCTTTAGACCCCTTACAGCCTATAAGAACCCCTTACCATACATTGGTGTATGGTAAGGGGTCCTAAGGGGTATTAAGAGATCATAAGGGGTCCTAGGACACATTAATATGTCATAGGACCCCTTAAGACCCCTTACCATACATTAATGCATGGTAAGGGGTTGTATGGGGTCTTAAGGGGTCCTAGAACACATTAATGTGTTTTAAGGGTCCTAAGAGTGTGTAAGGGGTGTTAAAGGGTCCTAGGATGCATTAATGTGTCCTAGAACCCCTTATGACCTATTACAACCCATTATGACCCCTTTTGATAGAGGATAATGTGCTTTAAGATTGACTTACACAATTCTAAAATTGAAAACCCTCCCTTTTCTTGCAACTCAAATGAAAATTTGGGATTTTTAAGTTTAAGTTTTAATTTTTAATAATTTTTCACATAGGACACATGCCCTATGGATTTGCATACCCAATCCTAAGGCTTGTTCATTCGAAGCCATAGGGCATGTTCCCTATAGGGAATGCACCCTATTGTTTTTCAGGGACAAAAAAAGTAAGTGATGTCTTCTTAGTCCCCCATATTTGTGTACTTACCCACACGATATTCCCACACATTCCCAATGATGCTAACATTTCCTCAAGGGAATGAAAAATGTGGATATCAAGAGCCTACATTCTTGGAGATGCAAGATCAGTTTAGACAAGATTGTTTTGATGCCAAATTTGGAGCAAATCTACACTTCAAGGATTATGTTGATTTCTAGATGGGATATCCTAAGAATCATGGTCATCACAATAATGACATCACGTGGAAGGTTAAAAATATGAACCTATCTACTTTTAATGGGACTTCAAAGACATAAATAAGAGTATGGGTATAAAAGGAGGATACTTACTTCAAACTCAATTTGATTCCTAGAGATAAAGCAATCAAATTTTCATCTATTCACTTGGAGGGGTTTGCTCATGAATGTTGGAACTATGTGATAGTCATCTTTGGACATGATAGAGTCACTTGATATGTTGATTTAATAAAGATAATCATTGATAGCTTTATTGGGAAGGATCTAGAACTCAACAATAAGGAGTTGGAATAGTTGAAATACAATGAACTAGTGGATAAGTACATCACAAAATTTTAGAGGTTGTTAGCATTGGTTATTGACAGTTTTTAGAGCATATTGGTAGTATTATTTCTGGATGGTTTGTGGGAATTCCTAAAGGGTTTGGTCAAGGTCCTCAACCCAAACACACTTACCTAAGAAATAAAAAAGGTATGAGACATGGATACCTCACCTTTCAAGAGTTACACACATCCAAAGCCACCAATTGTATAAGAGGAGAATGAAAAGGACCCATTTAAAAATAAGACGCCAATGGATGAGAAAACTCATCAAGAGCTCCAAAGGAAATTTTTTGTTGCACTTGCAAGGAACCTTGGGAATTGGGTCACCATTTTCTTGGTAAGGGGAAGATCCATTACATTAAGGATCCACATGATGATGATGAAGAAATAAACCTAAAATGAGAGAGGAAGAGACTAATCATGTAGAGAGGTTCACCACTCTCGTGCAAAATGGAGGTTCCATTGCTATTTAACTTTCCACCAATTTGTGATGTAGTATATTTTTGTTTCATAGAATATTACAGGTGTAGCGAGTCACAATTGTACTTGATAGTGGGACCACACTCAATTTCATTAATTCATCAATTATCACCAAGAGGGTCTTTCACAGTTTGTAGCATTCAGGTTTTGATTTCAAGGTGTGTGAGGAACTTTACTAACATGCACTCATGTGATTTAACAACTTAGCATCACCATGGGGAGCTACACATTTATAAATGTCTTTTTTCTAAAATAGAATTGGATGAAGCATATGTGATATTGGGCATCCAATGGATGGAGACCCTTGAAAAATACATCTTGAGTTTCAAAAGGATAAAGTTTTCATTGAGGGTGGATAGCAAGAAAGCATTGTTGAGAGGGACGTCCAATAGAGGTCCAAGAGATATTTTAATGAAGGGGACGGAGGAAATTTTTAGATGTGATAGGATCTAGGCATATGAATTTGAAATTAAGCATGTGAAAGGGAAGAAAAATGCGGTTACCAATGTTTTACCTAGGATACCTACCATATGCTCCTTGTCTTAGGTTTTGGAGGATTGAAGGGATCTTTTTTGGGAGAATACTCTAAGAACACATTTTCTTGCTAGTTGATGGATGGAAATATTTGGGATGATAGGTACAAAGTGGTTGATAATATCATCAACTAAAAGGACAACTTCTATTTGGTACTAGAACCAAAGATGAACAAGATAATTAGAGGGAAGATTTAGGATTCATCCCTAGGCTGATTCACAGGATCGAATTTGTGATTGGTTAAGGGAAAGGAAACTTTGGGTGGGAAGGATTGTAATGTCCCCAATAAATTAAAATCCAATTTTTTAAATTAATTGAAAGTTTTCTTGAATTTAAATAATATCATAAGGATTAATTTAATTATATCATAAAATAAAATAATAAATAATTAGTAAATTATGTTGGCCTACGATAACCTTTCGAAAACTCCTTTGAGGCCATTATATGGAGGTATCTTCCATAGGGAATCATATTGGAGTTATCATTTCTTTTTTATTTATAATTTCATTTTGAATTGAGTTCTTGTTTATAGTTTTGGAGGTGCAAGACCCTCCCTAGTCGGTAATTACAATTTTGGTGGTTAGCAACCACCCTAGTCTACTTTTTATAGTTTTCTCATTGACAAAAAATTGTGAAGTCTTCATTTGAACACTAATTTAAGTTATCCTAAGATATATATTTATAATTAGAAAAAAAAATTCTCTATTCTTAGTGATTTATTTCAGTTGATGGTGTGTTCTCTGTGTTAAGGTTTATTCATCAACAATAATATATTTGGCATCTATGAACCATATAGTTGAATCATATCAATTGAGGCTGCCAAATGTTTAAGCAAGGACATATTGAGATCCAAAGAATATTGTATGTCAAAGGGTACCAAGTGTCAAAGAGTGTTGGAGGGTTTTGAGAGCCAATGGGTGTCAAAGGATATCGAGTACTGAAGGGTGTAGAGTGTTGAAGGGTATTGAGTGGTGAAGGGTGTTGATTATCGAAGGTTAACAAGTGTCTAAGGGTGTTAGAGATTTTCTAATGCCAAAGGGTTCTAGAAGGTGTAGAGTTTAATAGGGTTAGAAGTGGTAAAGTGTACCAAGTTTTTGTTAAAAAGAATTTAGAATAACTAAGAGTGGGGGTGGTGACTCAGTTATCCTTAGGTATAGATGTACAAACTTAAACTTTATACCACTTTGAAAAACTCAGATATGCTCGACAACAATAGCTTAAATCAACAACATACATATGCAGTTTTACTGTTCAAATGTAATCAGCTTGCAGAAACTTAACAGTAAAACACAACATAAACATTCACACAAGTTGACACCAGTATTTAAAGTGGAAACCCAATTTGGGAAAAACCACCAATAACATGCTATCAAGTTTTCACTCTTCTAAAGTGAGCTTTGTTAGGAGCCAACCCTGTTAAAGGTTACAAAACACATTGCTAAATGTGACCTGGTTAAAGGATTTAATAACCCTATCAAGAGTGGCCTTGTTAGAGGACTTATAACACTCCACCTGAATGTCACCTTTCTAAAAGGATTTATACAATGACTGTTAGGTCAATCTGGTTAAATGATTTTGACTAATACAATGGTTAGAAAGTAATCAGCAGGTGTGATCTAATACATACAACTTACTTTGCAAATCTAGATCCAATTCAACTTTAATGCTAATTCACTGGGTGGCCTCCATTCTCTTTTCAATATTCAGATCTTCTTGGTAATCCATCAAGAAATCACTCTCGTAGCTCTCTGCTTCTCTGTTCAACCTTCTCTGCTAGATCATGCCAATCAGTCAATTAACTATGCAATCCTCTTCCATACACTTATTTTCTCTCTTCATCTGAATAACCCCTTGAGGTCATCTTATACCTCTTCATCTATGTCAGATAAATATTTTGCCACTTAATCAAGATCGTAGATCTTAGGTTAGGTCAAATCCAATTGATCTTTCCATCTTTACATTTAATTTATTTCTCCAAAGCAATCACTAATTAAATCTTTGATCCATGCATTAATTACAGTTACCTATACATTTAAATAGTGTGTATGAATCATGCTTATCCTTAATTAAGTTTACATATCCTAATAAAATAAACTATGTTGGCTAGAGATCTCAAATCTCAACAATTACCAAAATACTGTTGCTCGGCCAACACAGTGTTCTTCCGCTCGGTCATCACTGGTTTCCTCGACAATTTACCGGCGCTCGGTCATCACAGAATTCACTCAACATAAATTATTCTCAGTAAACTGTCATCAAAAGACAAAAAACAAATTACTTTGCCAATGTTCCAACTGACCAAATACCCTTGTGATTTCCCATAGCTCAACCATTTCACTTGGTCTTCTTGTTATCCTTGCCTTCAAATATTCTTCATCAATCAATAGATATCGTACTCAAACATATAGCAATAGTCTCACCAGTTAAGGTTTGACATCAATGAGAAAACAACAATTGTTTCCATTGTATCTTTCCAACAATCTCCCTCTTTGGCATTAATGAAAGGCTAAAAGTACAAACCTGTGTCACACTTTTACAAAGGAAGAGGACCACGACATGCAAAACCGTTAAAATTTAATGAAATAAAAGTGGCATTTGTGTTTAGAATTTGGAAATGATGTAAACTAATGAAATGTGTAAAATTGGATGTAGTTTATGCCTATAATTTTTTTAAATTTTTTTGAATAAGCATTGACCGAGTTTTTTAATTTTTGAAGTCCATTTTTTAATTGCTCAAAAAATGCTAAAAATGTAGGGTCTAGTTCCCTCCAACTAAATATATGCAAATAATCTTTTTTTCCTCTGATTTCAGAATATGTTATAGATGACATGTACATCTAGTGCATAAAAAAAGAAAGATTGGTTTTCAGTATATATTTTGTCTGTTATAACTGTTCAAAGTTGGAGTTACCCAAAATTAATAGTTTTTTTCTCCCTCCACATTTTCCCTAGTAAATCTAAACCAAATACAAAAAAAATTACATATTATTGAAGAGTAATCTATCCTCTAGTGTTAAATATAAGTTGTAAATTTTTTTGACATGATTTTCTATTTTTTTTTATTTTTTTGAACGAGCGTGTTCTTCAATGTTAAAATACCTACTTGGAGTTTTTTCAAATTATAATATATTATATGTAATCAAAAACGCAATAAAAATTATATGACCGTAATTTAGACTCAGAGCTCTATAAAAGGGTATATTTAGATTTTAAAAATGGTTGAGTTTTGATAAAGAAATCAATTGTCTAAGTGAGAAGTTCTGTAATTTTGAAATTTTTGCCTATTTGGCTGCCACATAGACAATTTTGGCTGGAACTGGTTCGGCCGAACCCCCCTATATAAATATGTGCCAATTCTTCATCGATAGAACATAGTTGGCTTATATTTACTCATGAATTTTTGGCTGAAACTGGTCCGGCCGAGCCAGTTTCAGCCGAAATGCATTTGCTACATCGACGCCAAATGGCACCACGTTTGTGCCACATATGTACAGCCAAAAATAATTCGGCCGAAACTGTTTCAGCTGAAACAATTTTGGCTGAAACTACAAGAATGGTCCTCAAGTGCGACACAGTTTCATACTTTTACCCGAAAACACTAAACTTTTAAAGAAAAAATTTTCCAGCCATAGTTACCATACAATCCAAAAAGTCTGCCTGTGTTCCTTGATATGAAAAAATCTTCATTAATGTCTTTAGCTTCATTCTGATTCTCAATTTGTAAAACATTTCTCCCTATGTGTCTTTAATCACACTGAAATCTTTCTATTTTTGTTCATCTGTAGACTCCCTCTTTTAGTAAACTCTCTCTTTATCTCTAAGCATAGTAAACTCTCCCTCTTTCAGTAAACTCATCCCTCTTTGATAACAATGCCAAAGATGTTGACATCTTCATCATGTAGATTCTTCTATTCTAACTCTGTATCATGTTGTTCCTTCCATCTTGCTTATGACTAATCCTCTTTTCTATCTTTGTCTCTTTTTCACAGCTTTAGGCAACATCTTAAAGTGTGACTACCTGTGCATCAATGTGTCAAATATTTTGAATATAACATTTGATGCAACAAGACAATTCCAAACTAATTAGCCTTTGTAAGGGGAATCACCCCTAATTTACCTCGCAGATACTCATCAGCATCTTTGGGTAGTGCCTTTGTAAATATGTCTGCTAATTGTTCCTTAGTATTCACATATTCCAGTCTTACTTCCTTAATCTGAACTAGCTCCCTCAATTAATGATACTTGATAGCTATATGCTTTGTTTTAGAGTGCATTACAAGGTTCTTAGAAATATTAATGGTAATCATGTTATCATAATATATGACAACTGGTTCTGTGATCTCCTCTATCATACCTTTCAGTAGTATCTTCAACCACACAATATTAGAACAATTAACTGCTGCTACCACATACTCAGCTTCAGCTGCAGATTGTAAAGTACAATTATGTTTCTTGCTTGTCCATGAAACTAACATTTTTCCTAAAAGAAATTCTCCACCTATGGTTCTTTTCTATCATCCAAATTTCCAACCCAGCGAGAATCAGTATAGACACTGAGTTTAAAATTTTCATTCTTTTTGTAATACAGACCATATTCATCTATTCCTTTCAAATATCTCAAAATTCTTTTTACTGCCATCATATGATTTTCCTTGGGATTGGCAAAAAATCTTGCAACAATACCAACAGTTAGTGCAATATTAGGTCTACTGTGTACAACATATTGCATCTTTCCAATCATTGACCTGTAAAGGGTTTGATTCACTTCTTTTGTATCATCAATTTTTGTTAACTAGTGTCCAGTAACCATGGGTGTACTCACTGGTTTTGAATCTTCCATTCCAAAAGTTTTTAGTATCTCCTTGACATATTTTGATTGAGTAATATAGATACCATTCTTCATATAAAATATTTGTAAGCCAACAAATTTTTTTATCTCACCAAACATAGACATCTCAAATTCAGTTTACATCTCCTTTGCAAATGCTTGACATAACACATCTTGTCCACTAAATATAATGTCATCAACAAAAATTTCAGCTAATAAAGTACCTTAACTTAGCTCTGTCTTCAAATATAGATTGTTGTTGTCATTTGTTCTTGCAAATCAAGTCTTTATCAAATAATTGTGCAATCTCTCATACCATGTTCTTGGTGCTTTCTTCAGTCCATATAGTGCTTTGTGTAATTTGCAAACTATGTTATTGCTTGGGTCAACAAATCCATCATCTTGTTCAATGTATACTTCTTCTTCTAATATCCCATTTAGAAATGCTGAGTTTACATCCATTTGATAGACTTTAAAACCTTTGTAGGCTGCATATGCAAGTAAGGTTCTTACTCCTTCCAATCTTGTAAGTGGGGCGAATGTTTCTCCATAATCAATTCCTTCCTCTTGTGCATAACCTTTGCATACCAGTCTAGCTTTGTTTCTTGTTATCTCTCCATGTTCATTCAGTTTATTTATGAATACCCACTTAGTACCAATTACATTATTATCATTCGGCCTAGGTACAAGTGTCCAAGTCTTATTCTTCTCAATCTTTTTGATTTCTTCATTCATGGCTTGTATCCAATCTTCATTGTCTAAGGCATCTTTTACTGTTTTAGGCTCAAAATCACATAACAAGCATGTATCTTCTCTCAACTTGCTTCTTGTCATAACTGCAGAATTCTTTGATCCTATGATTTGATCAGGTTTATGGTGCCTCCTTACATTCTTTGCTAGAGTAGGTTCTTTTTCTGCTTTAGATTGATCATTCACATTCAATTCAGGTTGATTATGTGACTCAGTATCTCCATCAGATAGCTCGGTAATTACCTCCTATTGCCCAACAACTTCATTCTGTGACTCGGCAGGTGCTAGCTATTGCTCGACAACCTCTTTCTTAGGTTCAGGTAATTCACTAGAATCTTCCTCATCCATATAGACCAATGATTTTTAAATTTCAAGTTCCTATGTGCTTTTAGCTTCATTTCTTTCTACATACTCATCAATTCTAACATTTGCAGTTTCCACAATTTTGTTAGTGTTAGAATTCAAACACTTGTAATCTTTACTTTTAGTTGAATAACCAAGAAATATGCCTTCTTCACCTTTAGCATCAATTTTTCCATTTCTGTTATCCTTCAGTATGAACCATTTTCTTCCAAAAACTTTAAATTATCTTGCATTAGGTGCATAACCATACCATAGCTCTTAAGGTGTAGCATTAGTACCTTCCTTGACTTGTACTTTGTTCAGGGTATAAACTTTTGTACTTACCACTTCTCTCCAATATTTATATGCAATATTTTTCTCCATCATTAGTGTTCTTGCACAATCCATGATAGATATGTTTCTTCTCTCAGCAATACCATTCTGTGGTGGTGTCCTATGTGTGGACATCTGTCTTTTTATCCCTCAGTCATTGTAGAACTTGTTAAACTCGTTAGAAATAAACTCAACTCCTTTGTCAGATCTTAAACATTTTAGGCTTTTACCTCTCTCTTTTTCAACTTTTGCCAAGTATCACTTAAATAACTGGAATGCATCCTATTTTTCTTTAAGAAACATAACAGTCATCATTTTTGAGTAATCATCAACAAATAAAATAAAGTATCTATCTCCACATTAACTTTTCTCACCAATAGGTCCACAAAGGTCAGTATGAACCAATTCTAGAATACCCTCAAAAGTATGAGTCTTGCTTTTGAAACTAGATTTAGTCATTTTTCCTAACTAACATTGTTTACACATTGCATTTTCAGGTTTATTTAACTTAGGAAGCCCTCTAACCCTTTTTAATTAGCTTTTGCTTACTAGGTTATCAAAGTTTACATGACACAACCTTTTATGCCATACCCAAACATCATTATATTGTGCAAACATGCATGTCTCATTAGCTAAGTCTAGATACAACAAGTTACCTTTTTTTTGCTCACCACTTCAAACTAATTTTCCAGTGTCATCATAGATATTTGCCTTCTTGTGATGATTCAACTCTATAACTAGAAGTATTCAGTTGTGCAACACTCCATAAATTATAATTAAGATCATCAACCCAATATATATCATCACATCTGATCTTGTCAGTCAAGTTAATTGATCCTTTCACTTTAACAAGATGTGGTGTATCATTACCAAATTCAACATAACCACCTTTACATCGATCTAAGGTTTCAAATTTATCTTTATCCCCTGTCATGTGATGTGAACAACCACTGTCAAAAATCTAACTGTCACCTTTACTCATATAAGAAATTAGTGTAGTTTTCTCATCATCATCGGAATCATCTTTCATAGCAACATACACAACTTCTATATCATGTTCATAACAATTGTTAGTTTCACTATCAGAAGCTTCTTCAGCTATATAACAAGATTTCTTACCTTTATCTTTGTAAATTTATACTTTATAAAGTCTCGTTCATCCTTTCTATCTTTATACTTGTTGTCTCTTCTTTCATCTTTGTCATTCTTATCAGGACATCTTGCAGCAATATGACCTACTTTGTTACATGAAAAACAAATGATAGGAAGTTTACCTTTGAATTTTCCTTTTCCTCTAGACAATCTTTTTGCCATGAGTGCCTTGAGTTCTTCCAAATCATCATCTATATTGTTGTTTTCATTGTTCACACATTTCTTTCCTTTCTTTTATTTGTTAAGGACCAACTAGGATCTGAATGCAGATTCAATAGCTTGTGGAGTGTAGTGATCAAAATTTGACATTTTAAATGCAGTAAGTCTGCCTACCAAACCTTCCAAAGTCAAATTACTATTAGGAGTACATCTTAACTCTTGAATTGCAGAGACTCTAATAGCATATACAAGAAGAAGAGTCATCAATACCTTTCTCATAATGGTATTATCATCAATGGTTCCCTTAGCTCCTCTAATAGCATTTACAACTTTCTTTATCCTACCATAATATTGAACTATATTTTCTCCTTCTTGCATTTTAATTTCATCAAACTTACCTCTTAGAATTTCAGATTTGGCTCTCAACACATTAGTATCACCTCCATAGATAGTTGCAAGGGCATCCCACATTTTCTTTTCAGTTGTACAATTCTTTGTCTTCAAACTCATGATAGTTCAGAGATGATGCAATATCCAACATTGCTTGATTGTGTTCCTGCTTTTCCCTTATTTGTGCAGCTGTAGCAGGTGTAGTGGGGGCTACATAATCATGTTCAACATAGTGCTTAGAAGAATCACCAATACCAGCCAGATGCAATTTCATCAAACTTTTCCATGCAGGGAAATTATCTTTGTTCAACTTCGGTACCTCATTTTTATACATCTTGATCTTTTGCTCCAAGTACCTTCAAACTATTTTCAAGAGACCAAAGCTCTGATGCCAATTTTTAGAATTAATTTAGAATAACTGAGAGGGTGGGGGTGAATTATTTATCCTCAGGTCTAGATGTACAAACTTAAACTTTATACCACTTTGAACAACTCAGATCTTCTCGGCAACAATAGCATAAATCAACAACATACATATGCAGTTTTACTATTCAAATGTAATTTAATCTTGCAGAAAATTAATAGTAAAATACAACATAAATATTCACACAAGTTGACACCATTATTTAATGTGGAAACCCAATTTGGGAAAAACCACCTATAACATGCTATCAATTTTTCACTCTTCTGAAGTGAGCTCTGTTAGGAGCCAACCCTGTTAAAGGTTACAAAACACATTGCTAAATGTGACCTGGATAAAGGATTTAATCACCCTGTCAGGAGTGGCCTTGTTAGAGGAATTAGAACATTCCACCTGAATGTAACCTTGCTCAAAGGATTTATACAATGACTGTTAGGTCAACCTAGTTAAATGATTTTGATTGATACAATGGTTAGAAAGTAATCAGCAGGTGTGATCTGATACATACAACTTACATTGCAAATCGAGGTCCAATTCAGCTTTAATGCTAATTCACTAAGTTCCCTCTATTCTCTTTAAAATCTTTAGATTTTCTTGGAAATCCATCAAGCAATCACTCTCGAAGCTCTCTTCTTCTCTGCTCAACCTTCTCTGCTAGATCATGTCAATCAGTTAATTAACTATGCAATCCTCTTGCATAAACTTCTTTTATCTCTTCATCTAAATAACCCGTTGAGTTTATCTTATACCTCTTCATCTAGGTCAGATAAATCTTTTTTCTCTTAATCAAGATTGTAGATTTTAGTTTAGGTCAGATCCAACGGATCTTTCCATCTTTACATTTAATTTATTTCTCCAAAGCAATCACTAATTAAATATTTGATCCATGCATTAATTACGGTTACCCATGGATTTTAATAGTGTGGACCAATTGTTATTATCCTCAATTAACTTTACATATCCCAATAAAATCAACTATGTCAGCCAGAGATCTCAAATCTCAACAATTACCAAAATACTGTTGCTCGGCCAACACAATGTTATTCCGCTCGGTCGTCACTGGTTTCCTCGGCAATTTACTGGCGCTCGGTCATCACAGACCTTTGCTCGGCATAAACTATTCTCAGTAAACTATCATCAAAAGACAAACAACAAATTACTTTCCCAATGTGCCAACTAATCAAATACCCTTTTGATTTCCCATAACTCAACCATTTCACTTGGTCTTCTTGTTATCCTTGCCTTCGAATCTTCTTCATCAATCAATAGATATGGTACTCAAACAGATAGCAATAGTCTCACCATTTAAGGTTTGACATCAATGAAAAAACAAAAATTGTTTCCATTGTATCTTTCCAATAGTTTTGAAGGAGTCAAAGGGCATTGGTGGGTTTCGAGTGTCAAAGGGTGCTAAATGTCGAGTTTTGAAGTGTTTCAAAGAGTTACAAGGGATGAGGAGTGTTAAAGGTTGAGTTACAAAGGGTTTCAAGTTAGAGAGTGATTTATGTTTTCAAGGGTGTATTTGATGCCTAAGGATGAGAGCCAGAGTATTTTAAGTGTTGAAGGGTGTCGAGTGCCAAAGGGTGAGAGTCAAATGATTAGTTTTGAAGGTTGATTAGTGAGTGCTATGTAGCGGGTTTGGTTTTCCATGCAGGTGTATGTGGGTAGAGTAGCCACTAATTTTTTTACATGAAAAATTTTGTACAAATGGAAGTAAAAGTGTAGGTGAGGTAACTTTCCATAAGGTGTGAATTTATACAGAGGTGAACATAAATTCCATAGTCTAGTATTTTTGTCAATAACTACTATTCAATACATTACATTTTTAATTTAGTAGTTTCAATGTACTTGTACATTTTAATAATTATCTAACTAAACCAAAATATCTACACCATATCATTTAAAAATAGTTCATGAACTAAATAATAATTTTATAATGAATATGCAATTGCATGATTCGACAAAGACCTAAAAGAGCATCACAAAAGGCATGCTTGCATAATGGTTGTTAAATTTTTCTACAATGAAGAACATGGTAGGATGAAATGACCTGAATAAAGGATGGAACACTTCTTCATTATCCATTATTTATTGAAATCATGAATGCTTCCTTGAATAAATGGTTTCTAATGCTTTCTTTTGATTACCAAAGTGAGGGACGGTATCTTGCTTATATACCTCTTGTAGTAAGACTTTTTTTAAAATTAAAAGAACATTCCATTACAATTTGGGCCTACACTATGTGGTATGGGGTAACTCCCAAGGTAGCGAGTGAGTTGACTTTCCATGTACCTATTAATTCACCTTGTACTAGCTAATTTGGGCTCGGATTTCAGTCATGATTTAATTTGGATACGGGGATGCCCAAAACATATGTGAATTTAAGGTGTGATATCTGAATAAATACAAAAGGACACCTATAATAAAATAGAACCTATGTATGGTGATTAAATATATCAAATAATTAAAGGGGAAATATATAATTAAGGGCCTTCATATTGAAAGAGAACTTATAATTAAATTTTTATTATTTAAATTCACAGAAAGTCCTATGATACATGGAAGAAATAACACACACTCAAATGGGTTCTAAGTGCAGAATTAAACACCTTCATAAGTATTTAAAATTTACTTGATGCTACATTTATCCTACACTTTGGTGGGTGTGTGAGCGTACACAAATACTCATGGTATAGTAGAAGAAAGAGATATGATCATGGGAAATACTTCGAAGAGACAAAGAACCACTAAGTTTGAGGGGGAAAGTCCAATATCTTAACTCATATAACCACATGCAAGTGCACACAAAGAAAAACTAAACTAAACTAAAAAAAAATGGGGTTCCAAGTCAACTACCGAAAGGGACCTCGTTAGTCAAAATTTCTTAACTTCTAATATCTTTCTTGGATTATTATTGTAATATTTCTAGTCGTCACATGGACATAGAAAAATAACACATCAAAGATGAGACTAGACTCTAGGATCCAACACACTATAAAAGTGTGTTGTTCTTATGGGATCATGGAGGAGAGAGAAAAAGAATTATTAATGACATAGGCTAGAAGAATTTCACAAAGATGTAAAATAAAATTATCACAAAAGATATGCTTGCATAATGGTTGATTCTTTCCACAATGAAGAACGAGTTGTGATGAATGCTTGAAATTATTGAATGCTTGTTTTTTCTCCTTGAATGCTTGAAATCATGAATGCTTGACTGAATAAATGGTTTTCAAATGCTTTCTTATTATTACCAAAATGTGGGAGGATAGTTTTCTTCTGTATCTCTCTTAGGAACATCTTGCTAAATTCAAAAGATCATTACACCATTAAAAATTTGGCCTAATTTATGTGGTACGGAGCAAATTTGAAGGTCTAGGGTGAGTTTACTTACCTCATACCTAGAAATTCACCATCTATTGTCCAATATAGGCTTACATTTGTGTCAAGGGTCAATTAGGATATGGTGATGCCCAAAATATGTGTGACATTAAGGTGTGATATCTTAATAAATACAAAAGGCCACCTATAATAAAATAGGGCATATGTATGCAAGTGGTGATTGAATAGATAAATTAATTAAAGGAGCACACCTATAATTAAGGAAAATTATAATAAAATGGGCTCATAATTAGATATTTATTAATTAAATTCATAGAAAATTACTATGATGCATGGAAGAATGAACACATACTAAAATTGGTGCCAAGCAAGTGCAAATTAGTAACCTTCTGAAGTTTTTACAATTTACTATGCTATATGTTTCCCACACTTTAGTAGGAGTATGAGCCTACACCAATACTCACATTAAAGTAGAAGAAATACATATGATCATGGGAAAAACTTCAAAGAAATAAGACAAAACTAAGTTTGAGGAAGAAACCTCCCAAACCTAGGATATTAACTCATAGAACCACATGCATGGGAAAATAAAACAAAACAAAATAAAGATTTAAAAAAATAGGACTCCAAGTCAAGTAGTTGAAAAGACCTCAGTTAGGCAAAATTTATCAACTAATAATATATTTCTCAAAGTGTTATTGCAAAATTGTTATAGGTCACATGAAAATATAAAAAGCACACATCAAAGTTGAGACAAGACTATGTGGGTCCAACTAACTAGAAAACTGGGTTATACTTATGATGTCCTTGAAGAGAAAGAAAGGAAAGAATGAATTGTAGGATAGAAAATTGTGTTATGCTATTTTATCCATGCAAAGAGAGAAGGAAGTATAGAAAGAAAGTTGTATTATTCTATTAAACTCATCCTAAAAGAGAGATTAGTGTAAAGATGGAGTTCATAGCCTAGAAATATATTTTATGTTGGTCAAACCATCACAGGATAAAAAAGAAAAGCATTTTATGTGAGGAAAGTTTCCAATGTAGGATTGCCCCAATGGAGAATGCAAAAATAGCACGAAAAAGGATTGTCCAATAAAAACATTGTATTTGTAACATAAAAGAAGAGAAGAGAAGGAGGGGGTTGAGTGTATTAAATGGGAAACCTTCTAGTCTTTTATTATTCACACTAGGGAAAGAAAAAGAGGGATCTCCAAACTTACCCTTCAAGACAACACAAATTAGAATAGCACATCCCAAATGGATATAGGGGCACTATAGAAAAATTTAAGTCCTTTCAAGGGTGAATATGTAAAAGATCCCTTTTTATTTATTTCTTACTTTCCCTTTATTGTTTGTTTATTTAGGTTAATTAATACCAATTCATATTGTTTGTGTTTGATTAAGTGACCTAAGACTAATTGATTGATTAAATGCAGTGCAAGTAAAATAAAAGCACATGTAACAATCAAGAACATAAAAAGACCTAATTTGATATCTCAAAATAACTCCTATGAAATGAAAAAGAGGAAATTGGACTCACCTTGAGGTCTAGTAGAGGTCACAAGATCATATCTAAAAAGATTAGCAGACTGCAACAAAAATTGAAACAACATATGATTCGAAACCTGATGACTAAAATCTGCCAACTATGAAAATATGAAGGTCCCAGGAATAGGTCGACTTAGAGTTACAGGTCACACTTGTGTATAGGTCAAGGTTGAAATATACTTTCACTATCCAAAAATATGATTTCTGACTGTTTGACATAAATTACAACCCTAAATCAGCTGAATCTGATCATAAAAAATCAAGAAAACCTGCAAATTTTCTCCTACACAAAAGAAAAATGAAATTTTTTTGGGAAAGGGCCTTGCCTTTTTCAAGCCCCTATTTATTAATTATCCTTGAATTAGATCATTTAAAAGAAAGAAAAATTTAAATACTCACCTAACTTGTCAAACCTTCATGGATGGTTCAAATCCGCTACCCAAAAAGATGTATGAATGCTTATATGTAAAATGTAGGATGTCTTCACAAATACAATAGATCTACAAATGCAAAATAAAAAATCATGGATATAATAATTCTTTAATGCTTGAATGGTTGAATGCTTGTGCAATTTTGATGAAAGTAGGTCTCCTCCTTGATGGCCAACTCCACTATCTCCAATGAAGAAAGAAACTAGATCTACAGAAGGAAATGCATGTTTGATTGAATGAAATGAATGCCTTTAATGAATAATTTCTTTGCTTGAACTCCAAAAATGTATCTTCAACTTGATAGCTTGTAATTGATGGTTTGAGAATGTAATGGATCTTTCTTGTAAAATTGGATGTAGCTTGTTGTTATTTTTTCTTTTGAAAATTGGATTAGCATGGAGTGGTTCTTTTTTCTTGTGAAAATTGGGTTAAACAAAAAGGGTTGACTGCACTGGGTGGGAAAACATGAAAAACCTGGGCCTTAGACCCTTGAATCCAATGCCTCAATTACTAGTCAACCTTGAATTGTGCCCAAGGTATAGGTCAACTTTTACATGTACCACAGGTATAGGTCAACTTAAACATATACCCTTGGAAGAAAAAAAAAAGACTCAGTATATTGGGGGTGCAAAGGAAATGGTCAAAAAGGGACAAAAATTGAGGAAAATGAAGCAAATCATTAGCATAAATGCATCTATGTTCTATGAAATCACTAAAATGGGGCCTAAAATGGTCTATGAGCCTCCAAATTAATGGGTGCTAAATTTTAAGATGGTACATGTAGCCCCCACTTTAGTGGGAATATGAGCCAAACTCAAACTCACACTAAAGTAGATCAAGTGCATGAGATGATCTTATCAAAGCTAGGGGAAAAAGGAAATGTCAAGCCCCTAAGCGACTTGAGTCCTCATCAAATCTAAAACTAAGAAAAGAGAGACATTGCCAAAAATAGGAAATAAAAGAGGTTCTAAATGCCTCGGCCCAATAAGAATGTTTTTCTTATTTTTAATCACACAAAAAATACATGTTGCAAAAGATGACATTGATAGTATAACAGATTTGTGTTCCATGCTATTCAACCCATCAAGGATTCATCCTAGGGATTTGTGTCTCCTAAAGGGGAATTCAACAAAAAAAGATCCAGGCATAAGGATTTGTGTGTTCTTAGGGGATCAAACGGTGCAAATGTGGGGATCAAGCATTATAGATTTATGTTTTCATAAGGGATCCATGTGTATAAGATTGTCAACCATGGTGTGTGTGTGTGAAAAATATAAGAGGAGTTTTTCCACCCAAATTAAACCTATGGAAAATGCCTTAATGGGAGAAGTAGATTTAATAGAGTGTACATACATCCACTAGAGATATTCTCACTATTAAATTCCCCCAAGAAAGGATCCATCAAGAGAAATGAACACATGACAAAAAATAGAGCACAAAAGGGATCTACCAACTCTAGGGTCAATAGGTCATATGATAACTCATGTATATCATAATTATGTCCAAAATAAACTATTATCATTCCCAAAAGGAAGTATAAGTACAACATAATGTAAGAAACAAACATAAGAGTCATATAGAAGATTCTTTTTGGGTTGGTATAACGGAGACCAAAAAGATTATGTGCTACCATTTTTCATCATCTGAAGTGGACAACACAAAAAAATGAATGAACAATGACACACGTGCAAAACTGCAGACATATTTTGCCATTAGTATGCAAAGGAAAACAATTTTGAAACCGTCCGTAACACCAACACTGAAAGATAGGTTTAGTGCAACCTAACAGACAAGTTCACAAGGGAACTCAATGACACAGTTTACTAGTACAACCTAAAAATGTTACAAAGTGGAACCCGATAGAGTAACCTGGAAAGAATTTTATAGTGTAACTTGATAGAACAGAAAAATAGAGGAACCCGATAGAATACGGAGCGACCTGAGAACTAGTCTACCAAGAGAGAGTTAGAATTCCAAGAAATGTGGATCTGACTTTCCCATCATATCAAACACTTTTGTTTTATATTTATATTTTTTATTAGCTTTAAATCCATTCTTGAGGGACAAGAAATGTAATTGTAATTGTTTTAATCAGACTAACTGATTGAAAACATGCAAACTAGGAGATCAAGGTCAAGTTGTAAACCTTCGATCATAGAGTTATCATTGTAATACGTGAAACTCATTTAGGTCAAACTTATTGTATAAATAGCTATCTAATAAACCAAAACACATATTGGTGATGATGATTGTAGCCGAGAAGCACATCTATGGATCACACTGAGAGTTTTATGCATAAGAACAAAAAAGGATGAAATAGGTTATCAGGAACAAGATTCAAGGCTACCGAGCAGAACAAAGGTATTGATCAATCACTATAGGTGATAAATATACATGTAATCTTTAATGGATCTATAATTAGCAATTCTTGATTGCATATACTAAGATCAATGAATATTTTTTACTACATTATAACAAGTGTAGAAAATAGAAGAAATCCTTGAGAAATTTGGATTTAAAAATTCTTTGTAAATCTCTTAACCAAGTGCACACTAAACAGTGTTTCTAAATCTCTTTACAGAGTAGACCTTAACTAGTTTCTACATGATACTCTTAATAGAGTAGATCATCAGAAGTGATCAAAATTGTAAGCCTTAATCGACCCCTTCCATTCTTCAGATAGTGAAGATTTATGGGTTTCATCCCGACCATAGTTTTTACCTTTTAATAGGGGTTTTATGTGTTACCAAATCTTGTGTCATGTGTCATTACATTTCATGAATGTTTGTATGAATGTTTACATGATAATTGAGTTTATGATTTGATATAACATACACAAAGATAGAATAGCATATATGGTTGATAATACAATTGATTACTAAAAGGATTAAGGTTAAGTGATAAAAATTTTAAGGGTACTAATTCACCCCTCCCCTCTTAGTACACACCATTCCATTATTTCCAACAATTGGTATCAGAGATAGATCTCTTATTTGGAAAATTTTAAAGACATAAGAGAAAAATATCATATAATGGAAAGGTATAATCTAGACAAGAATATTGAGAATCAAAAGTTAGAGATACAGATCTTCTACGAGAAATATAAAGAAGCTAGAGTCAAGATGAGATAGTTACTAGATGAAAGAAAGATAATGGCATCTCACTATAATGAAAAATACTATCATGAAGAAGAGATACCTAATTTATTTGATTCTTCTGGATCTACATCTTGCAATAATTCAGACACATCTGAAGGAAGTATTACAAGCCTAAATGAAATCAATCAACATCTAACCAGACAAGTGAAATCACTAAAAATTGGTCAAGAGACACAAATGGTAAGAATGATTGAGATTATGAATAATGCTAGACAAGATGAGCAAGAAAGAATGCTAGCTATTGATGAGAGTAGGAAGATCATTGAAAAGCTACAAGAGAAAGAGTCAAAAATACAAAGACTTACTGAACATCATCATGAGATCACCAATCAGATTATTCTTATGAGTCAGGAGGCAAACTAAATGAAGATAAAACTAAATGGAAAGCTACAAGATATTTGTGAGTAAAGAGAAGAAAATTAAAGACTCAAGCATGAAGTAACAATTCAGTAACAACACAATGACATGATCAAGAGAGCTAAAGAAAGCACCAAAAGGATGGATGATTTTCTAGATGGAAAAAGAAGAGTCAGCAATAATACCGGACTAGGGTATACCAAGAATGGAGAATTACCATACCAATATGATCCAAAGAATTTCTACACTATTCCAAGGCCAAGAAAGCAGTCATGCAATCATTGTGGAAAACTATGCCACACATCAAATGTTTGCAGGAGAAAAATAAAAGGTATTCCTAAATCCACATCTTCATTCATAGGAAATTGTTATAAATGTAACAAGAAAGGACATAAAGAATATGAATGTAAATTTTAGGAGAATAAAGAAGGAAACCTATATGGAAAAATACTTTCCTACTTGCAAAATGCATGGGCACACATCTCTTGAATTCAGGTAGAAGAAAAGGTAAGCATGAAAGCCTAAAGAAAATGAAACTGCTTATCAACCAAAAAAATTCAGTAACTCATATGTTTGGGATTATAATACATGGAAAACTACACAACATCTGGTAGATATGGACACATAGCAGAAAACTGCAAGAGGAAGTGGTTGAGAAATTCTAGGAGCTAGACTAACCCCGGAATGGAATTCTTACACTGTCATAAAGTTGGTCATCTAAGAAAGGACTGCAGAGACCGAGTGATAGAGACAAGCACCTTTGCCACTAGAAATACTATTGAAGACATCAGGAAGATGAGAAAAAAATGTGGAGGAAAGATACAAACACTAATGATCCTAGACCAAGAAATGAAAATGGTGACACCTTATCCAATGGATCTCATGTCATCACCAACCCCACCTAAGATGAACAAGTAAGTATGGAACTGCACCATACTAAGTTATACTTTCCATCTGTTCCATTATACAAAGTTAAAAATGCCAAACTAGCATGATTAAATATGTACTATGGTATTAATTGTTATGATTCTATGAATTCAATATCATCGGTTAATGCATACTGAAAAGATTCAGTGTAAGATAAGTTGTCGATACTTACCAAGAATCATCGGTGTACATATAAAAACCAATTTAATCAATGTAAACTGAGACTCGTCGGTAATCAGAAGACAAGGTTACCTTTTCCATATACTGAGATCCATCAGTAAACAAGTGAAAAGTTAAATGAGTGGACACTTGCCCCGAGGACCATGTTTGCACCGAAAATAAAGTTGGCATGTCATCTGAGCGACTCCTCCTTTGACATCTGACAAGTGGGTAGAGAATTAATTGCACCACTTAGGGTACCATCTATAAAAGGATGATGGAGACTTCATTTCATTCCTTAGAAATTTAGAGCAAAGAAGCAGAGTGAAGAAAAGAAAATCAAAGCAAAGAGTGATCAGATTGCATCTAAGCATTTAACCAATAGATTCACGATATTCAGATTCTAAACAACATCAGCTTTCATAAGGTTAAGTAAGTAACATCACCAAGCTCACTATTTATTTTACGGAAGGAGCCCTAAATTATCAGAAAAAATGGCAACCACTTCACAAGTTTCCAAGATCAAGAATGCCAAAGAAAAGAAGGTTAATCTAATCAAGAACTCCACTTCTAAAGAACCTAAGTATAAAATTTGTCTATAGATTGTTTCAAAACCCGACGATACTGGTGCATTCTCTGGCATATCACCTAGGGTTTTACTGATTGCAAATGTCCATTCGTACATACATTGCAATATCGTCAAGATAGGAGATCTTGATGTGTATCAGGCTTACACAAAGCTTTGTATAGGTGTAACCATCAAGGAGGAACACAAACACATTAAGGTCAAAGGGATGACATGTGCCCTAATGTTCCTGATGGAGTTTAAGACCGAATGGATTCAGATAGTGTTGAGAAGAGTGCATGACCAAAAAATTGTGATGGATGAGCCAAAACAGATCACTAGAGATGTGATACATGTTGTGACCGGTTATCCTATAACTGACAAGGCCAAGGAACTCAAACATCCTTCTCCTCCTGAGATTGAGAAGATCATAGGTGCACTATGGGATAATAGAGGATTGAAGGTTAACACCATCACCATTCCAAAACTAAATTTTGGTACATGTGTACTAGGATATAAGATATACCAATCTAGAAGGTTAAACAACATAGCATGTGGAGCAGTTGACACTACTTACAAAATTGTAAAGAAGGGTCTATAGTTAGATCTATCCAAGCTTCTACTGAGGCAGTTAGATGAAAACATGGGGATAATCAATTCTACAAAGTCCTATTCATGTAATTTTGGATCACTTTTAATGTGTACATTTTTCTATTTCCAGAACATCTTCGCATCTATCAAAAATGTCAAGTGGGATACTACCCGACCAGTGACCTTTTAAATCAGTGAATTCATCAAGTCACTAGGTGACAAATTTTCATCAGTTATGGATGAATACTTTACTAGATTTAAGGAAAGAATGAGGATACCAGAACAACTGGTAGAAAAGTATAAGACTGATATTTTCTTTATGGTGGACACTGATAACCCCTTTATCAAACCAATTATACCAAGGACAGCATGGTTAGCACCGCTTAACTATGAGGACAACATACATCAAGTCACCAATGCTATTAGAGCATTGATAAATGAACCACTAGATAAGTCACAACCTAGGTTTGGAATCTATGAGGACACCAAAGAATGAATTAAAATGGGCTTAGTTGTGAAGAAAATTAACAGAAAGAAAGAGAAAATTTTCAAGACACTGAAGAAAAAGTTTTTAGTAAATGATGAAGAGTTAGAACAAAAGGATGACATCGAGGGAGAGACACCCATCGATGAAGGTCAACAATGTTAGAATAATAAGAAGAAAAATGCAAATATAAACACAGAAGACAACACAAAGACATAGAGATTTAATGTGGTTCACCCAATCCCTGGGCTATGTCCACCAACAGCGAGTCCAATATCTTTATTATTATCCAGTGATTACAATCTAAAACCAGCAACTCAATACCGTCACAGGAAGCTACAAAAATCCCTCATCCAATGAAATCTTGAAACCCTAAGCCCTTTTCACAAGCATATTTGACCTAACCTAATTAGGGAAAAAAATACTCTGACTAATAGAAAATCAATGGTCGACCCTTTACAATATTATTAAATCATTGTTGGCGCTGCCCCAGGACCCCGCAAGGGGCTCTGCCCCTTGACCCCGAGCATGGGGCCCAAATAGATATGTCTGGGGGGGAAACCATGCCAAAAGAAACTAAGTCTGATTAGGCTCCACATACATAACAATCTCCGACTTTGAGACTGATCAGACTCCACAACAATATCCTCCCACTTGGAGACTGATCAACCAAACCTATAGCTCCCACTGGAATAAAGAAACCACCCTAGACTCTATTGTTCTTTTATTCTGTTCAGTCTAGAAGACCAACCGAAGCTGAAGAGGAATTCAGCTTCTCCCTTGTCACTGCCTTTGTTAACATATCTGCTAGATTATCATATGTATGTATCTTCTCCAACTTTAACTATCCATCATCCAAAACTGACCAGATGAAATGATATCACAATTGTATGTGCTTTTTTTTTTAGTGCAAAGCAGAATTCTTTGCAAGATGAATGGCACTCTAACTATCTGAATACAAATAATTATCTACCTATGGATGTCCCAATTATTCCATGAAGAATTGAAGCCATATCATCTCCTTGGCTGCCTCTGTAGTAGCAACATACTCTGCCTCTATAGTGGATAACACATTCACCTTTTGTAACTGAGAAATCCAACTCACTACTGTCCCACCAACAGTAAATACATAACCTGTAGTACTCTGTCTAGTATCTATAGCTCCTGCCAAATCTAAGTCAACATAGCCATGAACAGTAGTAGAAGAGACCCCAAAGTGTAAACACTTATTGGATGTACCTCTCAAATATCTGAGAATCCATTTGATTGCATTCCAATGCTCAATCCAAGGGTGACTCATATACCAGCTAACAACTCCCACTACATGTGCAATATCTGGCCTAGTACATACCATAGCATACATTAAGCTCCCTACAACTGAAGCATAAGGTATCTTGGACATTTTTGCCTCTTCTTCTAGTGTCTTTGGACACATTTCTTTGGTCAATTTCAAATGACCAGGCAAAGGTGTAGTGATAGCTTTGGCATCCTTCATGTAGAATCTCTGCAACACCTTTTCAACATAATCAACCTGAGATAGAGTTAATTTTCTATTCTTCCTATCTCTGCAAATTTTCATGCCAAGGATTTGTTTTGTTGTCCCCAAATCCTTCATAGAAAAAGATTTTTCTAACTGTTGTTTCAACCCCTTAATATGATCCATGTTAGAACCAGCTACAAGCATATCATCAACATATAAACATAAAATAATGTAGCTATCATTATTCAACCTCTTGAAATAAACACAATGGTCAGAATTACATTGAGTGTATCCATTCTCATTCATAAAAGTATCAAATTTAATATACCATTGTCAAGGTGCTTGCTTCAAGCCATATAAACTTTTCTGCAATTTGCACACTAAACTCTCCTTACCCTTGACCTCAAATCCCTGTGGCTGTACCATATATATTTCTTCATTCAAATAACCATGAAGAAAGGTTGTTTTAACATCAAGCTGATCTAAATGCAAATCTTCAGTAGCCACAATAATATGAATAGAAGTCATTTTAACAACTGGAGAAAAAATCTCATCAAAATCAATACCATGTTTCTGTAAAAATCCTTTTATGACTAATCTGGCTTTAAATCTTTTCTTACCGTCATCTTCTTCTTTCAACCTATAAACCCATTTATTCTGCAAAGCCTGTTTATCTGTAGGTAACTTACATAAATCCCAAGTCTAATTTTTCAGCAAGGAGTCCATTTCATCTGTCATTGCAGACTCCCACTGAAATTTTGTATCCACCTGCATAGCTTCATTATAACATTCTGGTTCACCAGCATTAGTTAATAAGATAGAATACAAAGAAGGTGAAAATCTATCTGGAGGTCTGCTTAGCCTTGTTGACCGTCTAGCATTTACTAGGGTGTGTGGTATTTGTTGTTACTATTGTTGCGGAGCATAAGGAATTTCTGGAACATTATCATTTGGAATATCATCCAGCACTATATAATCATTTTATTTCTTCTCATGTTGTTGCAACAGATCTTTGTACACCACTTTCTCATTGAATATGACATCTCTGCTTCTTACAATTTTATGATTTTCAAAATCCAAAAGCCTATAACCAAATTCATCAATGCCATATCCAACAAATATGTATTTCTTAGATTTAGCTTCTAGCTTGGTTCTATTTTCAAAATCTATATGGGCAAATGCTTCACAACTGAAGGTTTTGAGAAAAGAATAACTCACCTTCTTACCTTTCCATGCTTCCTCTGGGATACCACAACCCAAGGGAGTAGAGGGACCTCTATTTATCAAATATATAGAAGTATTTACAGCTTCTTCCCACATGTTTAGGGGGAGCCTACCATGCAACCTCATGCTCCTAGCACGTTCCATTATTGTCCTGTTCATGCGTTCAACCACTCCATTTTCCTATGGAGTCCTTGGAACTATTTTCTGTCTATGAATACTAGTAGAGGCAAAATAATCTTCAAATTCTTTGCTGCAATACTCACCACCATTATCAGATCTGAGACATTTTAATCTTTTTCCAGTCTCATTTTCAACCAAGCTTTTCCATTTCTTAAAAGT
>MU225243.1:1718341-1744687 GCA_018584345.1 Thuja plicata
AGCCCAAAATCCCCTTGGACATAATCAACAAAATAACCTCTATGGGGTGTAGCATGAAATGAAGCCCCTGAATCTAACACCCATGAATCATCAACATTTTCTAAAGACAAGAGCAAAGCATCATCTTTGGATTTGTTACTTATCACATTTGCCTCCTTGTTTCCATCATGTCTGTCTCCTTGATCTTTCTTCTGAGACCAACAATCTTTCTTCTTATGTCCTAGTTTTCCACATTACCAGTAGTCGTTAGGTCCTCTTGACTGAGACCTCTTTCCCTTTGACTTCCCTCGTGATTTTCCATGATTTCCAAAGTTGTTTCCTCTGTCTCTTGTTCTACCTCTACTTTCTGTGTTCAATACACTACCCAATGTGGATGCCCCTGAGCTTTTCCTATGAATTTCCTCACTCAATATAACACCAACAACATCATCAAACTTTAGGGTATTAGAACCAGAAATAGAATTACTAACAGCCATTACCAAGCCATTCCAGCTTTTTGGCAAAGAGCACAGAATCAAGAGAGCCCTAACCTCTTCATCAAAGGTAATTTTAACTGAAGTTAACTGACTTGTAACTATATTAAACTCATTCAAATGATCAGTGACTGATCCACCTTGTACCATTTTCATGTTAAATAAACGCTTCATGAGAAATACCTTGTTTGAAGCTGAAGGCTTTTCATACAACTTCGCTATGGTTTCCATCAGATCTTTAGCTGTCATTGCTCCAGTAATATTGAATTCCACCGATTGTGCCAGGCATAAATGAATACTCCCCAGTGCCTTCCTATCCAAAATATCCCAATCTTCCTTAGATATTTCTACCTCTTTCTTGGCTATTCCCTCTAATGGCTTCCATAGATCCTTCTGATAGAGATAGTCCTCCATTTGCATCTTCCATAACTGGAAGTTCTACCCATTAAATTTATCAACCTTCAGCCTACCCTTGTCTGTCATTTCTCCCACTGAATTGATAGACTCTCCCACTAACTCGTGAGACCTACTTTAGAGAATAGATGAAAGAATGAACGAAAAAACCTCGCTCTGATACCCCTTGTTAGAATAATAAGAAAAAAAATGCAAATATAAACATGGAAGAGAACACAAAGACACAGAGATTTGATGTGGTTCACCCAATCCCTGGGCTATGTCCACCAACAACGAGTCCAATATCTTTATTATTATCTAGTGATTACAATCTGAAACCTGTAACTTAATACCATCACAGGAAGCTATGAAAATCCCTCATCTAATGAAATCTTGAAACCCTAAGCCCTTTTCACAAGCATATTTGACCTAACCTAATTAGGGAAAAAAATACTCTGACTAATAGAAAATCAATGGTCAACCCTTTACAATATTATTAAATCATTGTTGGCGCTGCCCCAGGACCCCGCAAGGGGCTCTTCCCCTTGACCCCGAGCATGGGGCCCAAATAGATATGTCTGGGGGGGAAACCATGATGAAAGAAACTGAGTCTGATTAGGCTCCACATACATAAAAAACAAGTGAGTGAATCTAAATCTATAGAGTCTGATGCACCACCACCACCGGAAAAGAAACCAAGGACTATGGCTGCATCATGGACAAGGAGTCAAACTGCCAAAGAAGACTAACCACCGGTCAAGAAAGGACAGGTGAGGACTTATAAAAGGAAACCTCAAACAGGGAAAACATCCAAACATAAGAGGAGAAAAATATTCATCTGAAATAAGGAAGATATAGAAGATACTGAACATGAAGAACAACCTGTAAAGAGTAAAATTCATAAAACAATTGATGAAACTGCTACATCATTCGCCAAAATAGGTGGCATATCAGATCCCAAGGTTAGATAATGGTTAACTCTAAACCCCAAGGATTAGAATAAGATTGAAGATACCATCATTAAGGAAATGATACGATACAAAATATGTGCCCATCTAATTTGATAAAATGATGCCACAAGAACTTCTTGACATAATTTTAGCAAGGTGGACATGTGCACTAAAGGAAGAAAAATAGATGAGGGAAAGATCCCTAGTTTTAATTATGCCACCCGAGTCCAAGATGGAAGAAATTCATGAAATGATGAACAAGCATTCACAAAAGTTCTTAACAAAATTAAGATCCTACAAATTAATGGAGGGAAAATTCATTGAGCTTGACAAAGAAAGTGGTGATATCTAGAATAAAATCATTAATCCACCTAAGGAGCATTAAATCCCTGAGGGACAATTAGCTCTTACCGAAGAGCCTCACATTGAAGAAGATCAGGCTAAACTAAGCCCATAGCACATTCTTATAAATGATGGTGAGGATGTTAATGAAGAATAATTGAACAAAGAAGCTAATAAGCATATGGATACTACATATGAAATATTCACCAATAATACTATCATTGATATCATAGAAGATGATCCTGCAAATGAGGTAAAGAAAGATGAAGATGTCACTGTTGCCCTAGACCAAATTGAGGAACATGACACAACAACAGATGCTTCTCAAGTAGATATACCAAGTCAAATAAAAATATTGATATAGGCTATCAATATTATCTTGAAAAAGGAGAAATCACCCAACAAGGATGCAAGCATACCCAAAGATAAGGTTGTAGAGGAATCGAAAAACACATCCAATGCAGAGAATAAAGATGGAGAGAAAAAAGAAATAGGAGGAGAACAAAAAGACAAAGGTGAAGAAGAGAAACAAGGTGATACCACTCCTAAGGATACCGAAGGAGATGCTTCAAATAATGCTTTAAGGTTGATGTGGAGACGTCCACTCCCAACTGAAAGACAGACACCAAGTAGAGGGATACATGTACACATACTCCAAAGACTTCCCCAAGCACATTAGACCAAGAAAAGGAACTTGCTATGTTACTACATATAGGTCCCTCCACAACTCTATCCAATAAGAATAAGAATCCAATTACACTGGAAGAGATTATTGAGATACCAGCCTATGATCCAAGGACATTAGATCCAGAGGCACTTACAAACTATGCATAAATTTTTTGAAGAAAAGCTATCCAAGATAAGCTTAAAAAGGAAACAAAGGATACGCAGGTACTTGAAACAACAAGGGATATACTTTAATAGATAGTACCTGATGCAGACATTGATCAAAATACATCTATCATTGATGAATTAGCCATTCTTACTAACGCAATCCAATCACAAAATGTGGATGCAGATAAGACAATAGAAGAACCAGAAGAGAAAAATTACTAGTACAAGTTGACTGAGAAAATCAGCCAAGAAGTGGCCATGAACAAGGTAAAGTTGTCTAAACAAGTAAATGAATTAGAACCAATCATTTTAGAAGCAATCACCTTAGTTCAGAATTTAAGCACATTAGAGAAATTTACTAAGGACAAATAGTGAAAAGATTGCAAAAATAGATGTAAATCTTACTTCTAGTGCTCAAGGTCTCTCAAAAAATGACAATTCAATATAGTTGCATTATGAAAAGGTAATGGAAGAAAAGAAGTTGAGACTTCAAATTCAAGAGGTTGAACCAAAGTTCAGAGATGAGGTAACTACTACCCAATCTTACACTACTACAGCAACATATGACAATGACATGATAATTAATTGCCACCCCAGAGATGTCTGTCACTTACAAAATCTATGATATGCATGGAAGAATCACATTTGAGCACATGGCTCTAGAACACCTTCAATAAAAATGGGAGAAGATGAGGGAGGACATGAACAACTCTCATTTCCACATTTTTGACAAGTTGTAAGTAATTAAACCTTTGTCCTTAATATCAAAAAAGGGGAAAATTGATATGATACAAGGGGGAAAATGATATGAATAAAGGAGAAAATGATAAGGGGAAAACAAGATGATAGGGGGAGATGATAAGTGTATATACACATATTATATCAGCATATACATAGGGGGAGTCATAATGACAAGGTGAACACATGGTGTACATTACTAAAAATTTTAGTATTTTGCACATATCAGTTTGTGATACTAATGTCAAAGGTGCCAATTGAAGACATATTTTACCATTAATATGAAAAGGAAAATAGTTTTGAAACCGTCGGTAACACCAACACTGAAAGACAGGTTTAGTGCAATCCAAAAGACAAGTTCACAAGGGAACCCGATGACATAGTTTACTAGTGTAACCCAAAAATGTTACAAAGTGGAACCCGACAGAGCAACCTGACAGAGGAAACCGACAAGAATATTATAGTGTAACATGATAGAACAGATAAAAAGAGGAACACGACAAACTTTAGAACAACCTGACCACTAGTCTACTTAAGAGATAGTTAGAATTCCAAGAAATATGGATATGACTTCCACGTCAGATAAAATACCTGTGTTTTATATTTAGATTTTTTATTAGCTCTAAATCCATTTCTTCAGGGACAAGAAATGTAATTGTAATTGTTTTAATCAGTCTAACTGATTGAAAATATGCAAACTAGGAGATCAAGGTCAAGTTGTAATCCTTCGAGCATAGAGTTATAATTGTAATACGTGAAAGTCATTTAGGTCAAACTCATTGTATAAATAGATATGTAATCAATCAAAACATGTGTGTGTGATGATGATTGTAGCCGAGAAGCACATCTATGGATCAGACTGAGAGTTTTATGCAAAAGAACAACAAAAGATGAAATAGGTTATCAAGAACTAGATTCAAGGCTACCGAGCAGAACAAAGGTATTGCTCAATCACTATAGGTGATAAATATACATGTAATCTTTAATGGGTCTGTAATCAGGAATTCTAGATTGCATATACTCAGGTCAATGAATATTTTTTACTACATTCTAACAAGTGTAGAAAATAGAAGAAATCCTTGAGAAAGGTGGATTTAACAATCATTTGTAAATCTCTTAACCGAGTTCACACTAAATAGTGTTTCTAAAGCTCTTAACAGAGTATACCTTAACCAGTCTCTACATGATAATCGTAACAAGGTAGATCATCAGAATTGATCAAAATTGTAAGTCTTAATCGGCCACTTCCATTCTGCAAATAGTGAAGCTTTGTGGGTTTTATCCCCACCGCAGTTTTTACCTTCTAACAGGGTTTTTTGTGTTACCAAATCTTGTGTCATGTGTCATTACATTTCATGAATTCTTCTATGAATATTTACATGATAATTGAGTTTATGATTTGATATAACATACACAAAGATAGAATAGCATATATAGTTGGTAATATAATTGATTACTAAAAGTATTAAGGTTAAGTGATAAATGTTTTAAGGGTATTGATTCACCCCTCCCCTCTTAGTACACACCGTTCCATTATTTCCAACACAAAACATGTAGAAAAATATAGAAGAAGTGAGTTATAAATAGAAGAATGATTAAAAACTTTTTTTATTCCTTTATCACCTAGTGCCAACAGTGAAACAAGGGTCATTTAAAGAAATCTAAACAAAACACAAAACAAGCAGCACATCATGGGGGGAGCACATCACCAAAGAATAAGAAAACAAAGAAAAAGAAAAAGAAAGGATCCATTGTACAAGAGAAGCTATTTAGGCATATCACCCTCCCCCCATCTCATTCCATAGTGTTTAGGGAAGGTGGGAAACTTATAAGAGGAGAAACATTAAGCACAAAAGAGGGAAGAATATCCAAACAAGGACCCTCCTATGAAGAAATTTCACTATATTCAGGGTTAGTATTAATAGATAATTGTTGTGAAAGCATAGCTAGAAAATCATTATCAAGATCAATAGTCTCAGAATCATAGAATCACTAGCATGAATACCATTCGTAGTATTAATAACATCATCATCAAGAGTATCTTCCTCATCAAGATTTATTTTAATAGAATCTAAGATATGAATAAAATCATCATGTTTATCCATTTGAAATTTTTTATTATTCACTTCCTCCATAGATTCAAGCATGAGTTGATGAAAGGAAAGTGAAGCGGGAGGTGTATGAGGTGAAGAAATATTTTGAGAGATATGTGTGCAGTGACTCATATACTGGTATTGGTAGTGTTGAACTTGAGATGCAGTTAGGAGGAGGTATGCAGAGTAAAGAAAACATAGCTAAGAACCAAGAAAGCTATGAAGTTGATGCCAAGGAATCTGAGGATCCCAATAATGATATGATGTGGCAACTTGAACCATTGTCAAAGTAGAAGGTCCCAAGTATTTATTAAACTTACTAATGTATTCTACTGTATCTATCTCGTCAAAAATAATTTATAATAACATATTCCAATGTCAAAAGAATGAATGTGGTTGATAATGTCATCAATTCTACAATTAATATTGATTTTCATTTGCATTATTCAACCCATATGGTACAATTCTTGAATATTTTCATTATTTTTTAAAAATATATTCAGAGAGGTTCTCATTAATTTATTTACAAATATGATACAATTAATTCATTAGTAGTAGTAAGTACACAAATCTGTGTGATTCTGTTTGCAAAAGTCAATACCCAATTTCAATTTCATTACCCTTAGCAAATGACCCTAAATTCCCTTTTATAGAAGCAAGGGACAAAAAAAAACTTTAGGTCAATTTGCCTCATTTGAAGACTCATTATGAAAACCTCTCTACAACTGTACATTTATGTATTTGACATGCATATTTAGTATATGAGCATCTGCTACATTTATCATGTTCAAACTTTACACTCAATTCAAGCCATTACAAATTAAATATAGAGACGATTCAAAGTACTTTCACATACTATGACTCATGAGATGATTCTACCAATTTGTTTAGTATGCTCTATCCTACATCATTTGGAAGGTCAAAATTTGTCAATTTATAGTAAATAACCTACAACCTCATCATCAATCCATACTTGGAAGAGTGAATTGAAACAAATGATGCATCCAATACTGCATTCAAATTTGTCAATAGTTTGATGCAATTTGCAATACCTTCATGAGTTGTGTCTTGAGGAAGCTTCCCTAATTTAGATGTCATTATGTCCTCTAACTTTGTTTTTGTGAGATTCTCTTCCAATGAATTTAATTGATGAGTTTGTAGGACCGCTACCACAATTCAAAAAAAATGACTTATCATTTTAGTTATTTTTTCATTCAACTTGGCGAGCTTTCTCCCATATAATTTCAAAATTTCCTCTCCTTCCCTTATTTTCTGACATTTTTGAAAGACATATTTTTCCTTTATTGTTGCATGAATGCAGTCATGAATTCCCTTTACTTCCAAAATGCCTCTAACTAGTTGTGTTGTTTTTTTGCAAAATTTGTCTTGTAATATTATCTCTCTCACAAAGATTTGTTTTCTTTTGAATGTTCTCCTTGAGCTTCCAAAAAACATCTCTAAGACTTTCATTCAATTCAAACCAATCATACAACCTATCACAACTCGCCTTTATTTCCCCCAAATGACTTGTTTTATTCACTTGAATCTATTTTTTACTCTGTCATTCAAGCTATTTTCATAAGTTTTAATTGTATTATTTGCCTTCTATAGCTCTTATCTCAATTCTGCCAACTAGTGTTCATTATGTTTTCTTATTTCCTCTACCTTTTGCTCCCACTTTTTCGCTTTTACCTTCTCATTCTCTAATTCCTTATAATAAAAAATTCATGTATCGTAGTCTCCATGATTTTGTATAAATGTAGTGAAGATGATTTTTCATCCTCAAGTTTTTTATTGCTCTCTTCCAATTTTTCCCTTTTCAATTCTGCCTCCATTTATTCTTGTTGTGCAATTACTTCTTTAGAGGAAGAAGTTTTTATCATTTTTGTAATTATTTTCACCTATTATCTTCTTATTTCTCCTTTACCTTTTCATTTTCCAGGTCTGTATGTAACTTTCCTATTTTATCAACAAGCTTTCCTTTCTCTCTCTCCAACTTTATCACTGAACTGTAGACCACTTGGTTGGTCATTTTTGACACTTTTATCTTTTCCACATTTTTATTTTGGATAAATCCATTTAGAGGGTGCTAACATGAAATTTGGATGGATCTAACTAACTCTCTGGGTGATTCTTATCTCTAGCTTGGGGCATAACAACCATGAACTCCATCATTTCTCTATTTGGGTCATATGTGGGAAATATTCTATTCGATGCAGGTTCTACATCACAAGCTACAAAAATACATCCCTCTTCAATGTCTTAGTATTTTGTCTATTCTTATTTTTTGTTTGTTCAAAGTTAGTTACAAAATCATTGTAATGAAAATCTGGGTTTTCTGACACAATTGAATGTTGGAAAGGAGAAATAGCACTTGTTTTAATGTAAGCGCGTCCACCTATGCCTATGGTTCTAATAATTTCTTCATGAGGATTAGAAACACCCTGAACCATTCCCAATCATGTTCCACTTTCACTATCAAGTGGATTTTTTGGATTGTTCTGAGGGTTTTTTCTTGAAGGTGTGGCAATTGTTAGACTCACTGTCACCATTGGCATTGTTATCATAAGACTCGTAGCCTTTTTCTTCTTTAGACTTCCTTGATCTTTGAGATCCACTATTTTTATCTCCAATCATAATTTTATTTTTGAACCACTAGTACTACCCATGGAATCCCCACCAATGGCAGTGGCACTTGATTTAGATTGAATCTAAATGCTTGGAAAAGATGGAACTAGATTTGAAGCTAGAACAAACATGAAGGTGTAAGGGTATGAGACTGAGTAGTACCCTTTTTTGATGAACTTGATGATTCAAATCTAAGGAGTGGTGTCTCACCATGTTTTGGTTGAATTGGTGTGATAGGTGGAAACCAAGGCCCTTGTTTTGTGGGACCCAAACCCGTGTAACTTAGAAAATCTATTTTTTCTATAATATCTTCTCATTTTCAATATTTTTCTTTCATGGACACATCAACTCCACTAAAAAGTGAATAGAATTTATTATTTTTTGGAGTGGAATCAGTGGATTTGGGATCTACAAAATATCACTCATACTCATTATCTTCACGATCATCATCAATGTGATATGCTTCAGCTAGATGCTCCTTATTCCAAAAATCGCTAAATATTTCATCGTCTTCCACTTCATAAAGATGTGCAGAGGTTTTTGGTTCATGGATATTCTTCCTCATTTCCCTAAATCATAAATTTTGGTTTGAGTCCAATTACCATATTTACATTGATCCACTAGGTCTACTGGAATAGATTTTCTAAATGGTTGAGCATCTTTCTAGTAGAAATTGTAGGATGTCCTGGGCTGCACTTTTCCTTTCTATTTGTGAAATACCATAATTTTCTATGAAAATTCTTGTATTGAAATATTATTTTCAGCAACGTATTTCTCCAACTCATTTTTTACCTCATCCTAGGACTCCATGTTATTAAATTTTTCTATCAATGGCATACTCTCATGTTGACATTTTCTTATGGAGTTCCCATTATCTCCAAGTTTTTTTCCAATTATGTTGAGTAGATCATACCGTTAGTGATTGTCAACCTCAAAGAGAAAAATTGTTAAAAAACACCTATGCCACTTTGAATCCTCTTCTCTCAAATATGAACCCTCCCAATGAGAAAGGAAATGGAGGAAATATCATTTTATTTTTCTGACCATTAAAGAGTACATTTGTTCCCTCCATATACCATGCATATTCCACTCCAAATACCCTCTTTATCACATGCATTGGAAGTTTGTAGGGTTCTACTACTGAATCGTAAAACCTTAACACAATGTAGTCTAACATGAAGTACTAGTCAGCCAATTGTATTTCACTTCTGAGTTAAATTCAATCTATGCATGAAACAAGAAATCTAGGCATTAGAGTGCCTATAAATTTATGACACATTGGTGCCAAAAATAACTCTAAAAAAATGGTTGTAGTTCCTTTTTTATCACTCATCCTTATCTCAAGTTTTCATTCATATATATCGGATTATGGACCTAACTTTAAAGCTTGTTTGCCTAAAATATTGCATGATGCTTTGCTAAAAAAAGATAACACATGTAAGTTGTGAATCTAAATGTCTTTTTGGAACCTCTTTTAATAATTAGTAATTATTCTTACTAGTTATGATTCACAATGAATATGAAAAATCATTTCAAGAATACTGGCACCCACTTGATTGTTACTTTCCAATCCAAAACAAAATTCTAGAAAGGAAATACTATCTTGAACCCATTACACAAAAATATCATAATCATAAGGAAGCCTACGATCTCCATCCAGACTAGAACTCATTGTTATTCCTCTGATATACAAATATTTGTGTATTGCATCTTATTTTTCATAATTCTCTGCCAGCTTTCCTAGGTCAATGTGCACATTTGAGTTTTGTACTTTAAACCCTAGGTCCAACAGACTAGAAAATTGACTCTTGGTTTGTTGGAAAGTGATAATTTTGTGTAAATGTGATTCAATTTTTGGTTGTCATTTATGGAAACACATCTAGGTTTCAGATTTATTCCTATAAAGATAAGTTTTTCTAATTTAGAAATTGACTAAGTATAGAAGCAGATATATAGAATTATTTTGCATATCGAAGATTGAGATTGATGAACTAGGGAAAGTGAGATTAGAAGAAGACAGTATGTGGTATGTATGACCTCCACCTAAGATCAATTTGGTTTTTGTAATGTCTACGGGCAGTTATAATTAATTGAAGATAGACAGACTATAGCAGAACAACGATATAGAGCACTTGGACAGTAGCAAAGGTTGAGAGGGTGTGACATTGACTCCAAGAAATCAAAGTTGTATTTTGGTTGTTGATATCCTACACATTGACTATGAAAGAGAACCAACCATGCATTTGATATTTACTATATTAAATGCATTTTGTATTGAAGTTCGATTTTGTAATATTGTAATATTCATATTGGGAGCCGACTTTGTAAAGTTGTGAGATATATATGTAAGACCTTTTTGATAAAGATATAGGTTGTTGATGGATAGTTGGATGTGTTTTTGAGAGAATAGAAGAGAAGATAATGATAGAGATCATTGAAGACCTATAAAGGAACTATTTAAGCACTAGTGTTTCTTGTTTTGTTCATGACTGAGAAAACTTTGTAATCAAAATTACTTTGTAAGAGCTGTAAGTTCAGTTGGCCCCTAACAAGGTGTTGTGAACCTTTAATAGGGTTGTAATTCTTTTAACAAGGAAATGTGTTATGTAATATTCAGTTCCTAACAGGGCTTGGTCTCCTAATAGGGACACTATACTTTAGTACATGCTTGTGGGCACCATCCCCACCAGAGTTTTCCCTTGGCCAGGGTTTCCTCGAAAATAAAATATGGTGTTATGAGTACTATGTCATTTTCTTATGTTCTTTTCTTTACTGCAAGTTTATGGTTAATGTTTAAATGGTTAAATAATTTAATAAAGTGCTATAATAATGATTCATCCCCCCCCCCCTCTCAGTACTATCCAATCCTAACAATGGGTATCAGAAATTTTGGCCCTTGGAGAGAAATTCTAACAACTAGAGGGAGATCAAAATGGATTTGGATAGTTTGTAAGAATACTTTTATGTTGCACTTGAAGACCTAGACAAAGAAAAAGCAGAAAATTGGGAGTTGAGATTCAACATGTGAAGAGCTGAGAAATTTATAAAGAAACTTAAGGAACAACTTGATTTTTCCAGAAGTTAAACACAAGACCTTATGGTTCAGATAAAAGAGGATTGAGATGAAGACCATTTAGATAACGTGAGGCAACTAAAAGAAGAAAATGAGACTCTGAAACTTGAAAATGAGACTATGGCTAAAGAAATATAGATACAAAAGGATGCTAAAAAGAAAGTTGAAGAAGCTTTAAATAGTGCATTAGATCAAATGAAGAATGAGGCTAACAACTACAAGAACAAGTATCTAGAAATGGAGAAATACAATCAGATGATAAAAGGTGAACTTGTTGAAGAAAAGAAACACATTGAGAAACTTCACACTAGCAGTGACTTGATTGATGAACAAAGAGGCAAGCAAAAACCTAGAGGTGATATGACTAGTATTGGCTTCAATGAAGTTGAATGTTCAAAGAATCAAGAAGAGAAATCCAATGAGAAGATTGATGCTGAGAAACCTTCTACTGAAGAACCTAGAGAGAAGATCAGACCCTTCAGGGGTAGATTCTTTGGTTGCAATAAATTTGGACACATGAAGAGAGATTGGAAATTTTAGAAATTTTTCTGGTTATTTTTTTAATTGTAATGGATATGGGCAAAAGAAAGAAGAATGAAAAAAACCTAATTAACTAGGATATAGACAAGACAATGGAAGAGAATCTATAGTGAAACCTAAATGCTACAAATGTAACAACATTGGACACATTGTGAAGTACTGTAAACTACAAGTTAATCAGGAAAGAAGATATCCTATATGTTACAAATGCAATAATCCAAGACATATAGTGAAGTTTTGCAGGTATAATGGATCAGACAATAGAATACTACCACTCCTATGAATTCACAAAAGAAAGGAAATGATATTGGTAAGAGCGCTGCATATTTGAAGAGTGATTTTGAAATTTTTTTTAAGAAATCAGAAGATAGAAACAGTGGTAAGATATGGAAGATCAAAGAAACAAGTGACACATCAGTTTAGGGAGAGTTAGTAGATGCAACTGGATCTTCGCCTGATGGTAGTAAAATAGAATCGACCTAATTGGCTGATCATGGCCTTAGGGGGAGCTTTGGATACAGACATCATAATATATTCTACCCCAAAATCTATGGATTAAGCTTGAGAAATCTTGGGTATGAACTTGGCTGACATCATATAACATACATCTGAGAGTGCAACATTAGCCGACACATATATTTTTTCTACGAGATCTAACAACCCACTAGACAGTATTAAGTAAAAGAGAAACTTATGACTTAAGCTTGTATAAAGCACCATTCGATGACCTATCTCTTTACAATTTAAAGAAGAGAAAGCTAAGGAGATCATAGAGAAAAGAGATTCAGTCTATTCTACATTTACCGTGCATGATCGATTGAAGCATAAATGCAGAATTCAGTAGAAGAAAGGTACTTTACATCATCTAGCTATGGATGGACGTATTATTTTCGATGTTGTAGATTGACCTAGGTACAAATTTAAGAAACACCCATTTAAGTCATGTGAAGAGGATCCAAAAGGAGCATTTTCTCAAACCCCATATGGTGTATTATATGTAGAATATATTAGGGCTTACATACATTGTAAGTATGATATACTGGGAATTTATGAGATATCAACTGAGATGGAATATATGACTGATAATGGAATCATGAAAGAAGAGTATAAACACATTGATCAGTTAAGCATAATGAAGATTCTGGACTTATGTGAATTCAATGAAGATGAATGGTTTAAGATACTATTGAGCAGGGTTCATGATCAGTTCACTTGGATAGGTGGTCATCCTGTAAAGATTTGTAGTGACCTAATTCATGAAATCACTAGACTGGACAACACTAGAGTCATCCATTTTGCAGAGAAACATGTAAAGAAAGAAGTTGAAACCCTAACTCATTCTAAATGGGATAAACATGCAATGACTATGAATGACATCTTTCAGCAAGATGTGAGACTTATTGCTATGATACTTGGATACAAATTCTACTACAACAGTAGACCTAACTCAGTATCTGCAAGAGTAATTATGATGGCATGGAGAAGGGTGAAGGAGAATGTGAAATATAACCTATGCAAAGTTTTGGCACAATAATTTCTTGAAAATGTGAAGCTAGTGAAGAAGGACAGAACTAAGACCTTCATATTTGGTTCATTGTTGATGCATATGTTTATACACATTGATCACAAATTTCCTGGCTTACATCCTAGTTGTTGCAAATTTGGGATACCTACTAGTATTATAATCTCATAGAGCTACAAAAGACAGAATACTACTTGGGTTGATGGAGAATTTTTTGCTATGATCAAGATCCTTCAGAGACAAATGAAAACCAGATACATGATACATGAGGATATTGTTGAAAAGTACAAAGATATAATCTGTTTTATGGTTGAAACTAATTATGTATGTTTTGAAGCAGTCACACTAAGAAAGAAATGGTGTTATCCCATGGGTTATAAAGTAAGTTCTGAGGTACTGACCATGCAAGTAGAACATGTTCTTGTATTAGAAGTTCATACATCAGAAGAAATATGGGGAACATATGAGGAAAAATTATAAAAGGTGAGAGAGGAATAGAATAGAGGTCCAAGGAAAAGAAAAATTGAAAACCTTGTGCATGAATGTGGTGTAAAAGCTGGATTGACAGAAGAAGAACTGAAAGAAGTGAAAAAGAAGATGACAGATAGATCTTTTGGACTGGCAAGTGAAAGTACTTCAGCCCCTCCCACTCTTGAGGTGGTTATGATAGACAATCCACCTCCTCCATCACATAAAACATCACAAACAGAGAACATCACTCTTAGAGTAACTAGATCAAGCATGCAGACATCGCCTAAAGAGCAGAGAACAATGAGAGAAGAGAAGAAAATAGAGAAGCACATATAGAAGCCTGACATGAAGATGATAGAAAAGAAAGAAATAGAACAAGGTAAACTGGTAACAATTGATAGATATTATGAGAGGTTTGGAGATTCAGATAAGCTTAAGATTGAAGACATTGTGATTGATCATCTACTTACTTTCAAAAAGACTCTATTAGAAATTGAAGGAAGTATACCTAAGGACTTGTATGGGAGATTGGAAACAAGAAAACACTTAGCATATATTAAGGATGATACAATCAGGAATCAATAAATTTCTAACATGTTGCCTATGATATCATTACAATAAAGGGAAAGGATATTAAAGGAATTAAAACCTTTACTAAGGACCTAGGTAAGATTGTTGAAAATCATGGCGAGGAAGTATGATGAAGTCATTGAGGAAACTTAGAAGGCACTAGAAAAGATATTGATGAATACTACTTCTTACAAGACTCCACCTCCTAATACCACTTCACCTACACCATTAGGAATGGGAGAAATCTCTAAAGCAAATGAGGCTAATGCTGAAACAAATGAAGTAGATCCTCCACCAAATTCCTATGTTTCTAGTGTGCCAGTGACTCTTGACACATCTCAAGATGAGAAGGATCCATTTGTAGGAAATGTGGACACCTCTATAGCAGATGAAGCAAAAAAGAAAGAGGAAGTAGAGCAGCAGAAGGAAGAAGAAAAAAATATAGAACAGAAAGAGGATGAACAGAAAGAGGTAAATACTTCATCTATCTCATTGTTGGCAAGAAGTAATGTAAATGTTGATAGCATGGATGAAGTTGAATTGGTCAAACTGGAATTTACTGCATTAAACAAAGCTAAGGAAAGATTAGAACAAAAATGAGACAAAAAGGCTAAAGTAATTACAAGAGAAATTGATATTGTGAACAAATTGTTTCTAGTACCTATTGTTTTCCAGCACAAAGATGACATTGAAAATCTAAGAATAACACTTGATGACTTTGATGGGCACTATGAGAATTTAATAAAGATTGTAGAGGAGAAGGAAGAGAAGAAATATTTAGAGAAGAAACTTACAGAAGTTTGCAATTCTATCACATGGGACTTAGGAATTGTGAAAACTTGTTTGACAAATGCAAAGAGCTGCATGGGACATGGTAGAAAAAATTTTTGTTATTGCATGAATCCTATCAAGTGCATTCAGAATGTAGAAGATGTTATTGCCAAGGAAAGGGAAACTCTGAGTAGTATGATAGACAATTGTGAAGCATCTTCAGAATCTATAACAGAGTTAGACAAGGAAGTCACAATAATTTTGGCAAAACTCAGTATTTTGGTTAATGAGAAAGGGAGAGTGCTGACAAGATTTAATTTGCTGAAGAGTTTAATCAATCCTAAGCTATCCATACTTGAGGTTCATTTATCAGAATTGGAGAAAGTGAAAGATTCATTAACTAAATCTATGCCCACATAATTGAAAGAAGCTGTGACCGTGTCATTTTTATTGAATGGCATCATTCATATCAGTCCGATATTGTTCAAGCCATGGAGCACAGAAGTGAAGATCTTGGAAGATTCCTTTCAAGACATTCTTAAACTAGTGAGAAAGCACTAAATGCTATTGTTTTGTATGCACCTTTTTCATTGTTGTCAAAGAAGAAGGTATATAAAGAGAGAAAATGGGAGACGAGACTAGAAGAGGAAGGAGAGAACATAGAGGAGACAGTTTTGTTGGAACACTTATTCATTTTTTCTAAGTGTTTCCATCAAATCCAAAGGGAGAGATTGTTGGAAAGTGATCATTTTGTGTAAATGCGATTCAAATTTTGGTTTTCATTTATGGCAACACATCTGGGTTACAGATATATATTCCTATAAAGATAAGTTTTGCTGATTCAAAAATTGACTAAGTATAGAAGCAGAGATACAGAAGTATTTTGGATATCGAAGATCAAGATCGATGAAATAGGGAAAGTAAGCTTAGAGAAAGACAGTATGGGGTATGTATGACCTCCACCTAAGATTTATTTGGTTTTGGTAATGTCTATGGTGAGTTATAAAGAATTGAAGACAGACAGACTGTAGCAAAACAACGATACATAGCAGTTGGACAATAGCAAATATTGAGAGAGTATGAAATGGACTCCAGGAAATAGAAGTTGCATTTTGGCTATTGATAACTACACATTGACTATGATAGAGTGTCGACTATGCATTTGATATTTACTATATTAAATGTATTTTGTATTGAAGGCTGACTTTGTAATATTTGTAATATTCATATTGGGAGCCGACTTTGTAAAAATGTGAGATATATATGTAAGATATTTTTGATAAAGATATAGGTTTTTGATGGACATTTGGATGAGTTGTTGAGTGTATAGCAGAGCAGAGAATTATAGAGATCATTGAAGAACTATATAGGAACTATCTAAGCACTAGTGTTTCTTGTTTTGTTCATGAGTGAGAACACTTTGTAATCAGAATTACTTGGTAAGAGTTGTAAGCTCAGTTGGCCCCTAACAGGGTGTTGTGAACCTTTAATAGGGTTGTAATTCCTTTAACAAGGAAATGTGCTATGTAATATTCAGCTCCTAACAGGGCTAGGTCTCCTAAGAGGGACACTATACTTTAGTACATGCTTGTGGGTACCATCCCCACCGAGGTTCTCCCTTGGCCAGGGTTTCCTAGAAAACAAAATATGGTGTTATGAGTATTGTGTCATTTTCTTATGTTCTTTTCTGTACTGTAAGTTTATGGTTAATGTTTAAATGGTTAAATAATTTAATAAAGTGCTATAATACTGATTCGCCCCCCCTCTCAGTATTATCCAATCCTTACATGGTTATCAACAAAATTTCCTCTTGAGTATTTTTATTGACAATTGCTTTTCTATTTTCATCATAATTTTTGGCACAGACCATGAAAATTTATGGACAAGGGAATACTTAAGGTAATGCAATGCATGCCGACCCAGAAACCCATGGTGAAATTTTATTTGTCTTTTCCTATTGTTAAATAGATAATATTTTTTCTTGTTGATTAGATCTTTTCACTTCTTTTCAAATGAAAATATCATTTATAGGATTTCCTTATTTCCATAGATAACAGGGTCATAAATGTCATGGAATTTATCAGTGAAACCTGATGTTTTAACTAGTTTGTGGAAGTTTATTATCTCTGTCTCTTGACTTTTCCTTTAAATCGTAATATTTCCATTGGTATTTTTTTAATCATGGTATAATGGTATCCACTCGTAGGAAAATTCAAATAATTCTACACAGCTACAATTTACAGGCGTGATTCAAAATTAAACCATAATTCTAGTTCTAAAATTAAAATAGTAAATCACGATATTTAAAAAATTAAAAAGGCAGGATGTAGGTGTTTAGGATTTTACCAAGAATTTTTATTTTTTTTGACTATTAGTGGGAAGAGAGATGAGACACTCTTTTTCATTCCTCAACATAGAAGTCATAACCCCTTTCTAAATCTCCAATACTGGTTAGAACTAAAAAAATTAGAGTGAAAACCTAAAGGGAAAAAATGTACAATCCTGACTCATGTTATCTTTTATTATTTCTTTATGAAGACTGATATTTGATGTCATTATGACACATTTCATTTAATATTTTTCCATTAAAACTTTATCCGAAGACCCAAAATTGAGTGTATTAGTTAAAACATTTATTAAATGTTTAGCTTTACTCCAATTAAGATTTTAATTATACTTATTTGAGTGTTAAATCATGACATGTGTCTTGTTTTCCAAGGTTAATTTTCAAAAAGCGATGATTGTTCTCCGAATCAGCCCAAAAGACACCTTGGGTTGTTGATCTATGCTCATCTAATGATCGTTGGTAGTCACGGTCACGTATCATGGGTCCCATTCACTTTTTCCTTGTTAGTACTAGTAGTCACCATTAAATGACACCTACCATGTGATTAGACACATGTCATGATTTCAGTATAGGTTTGCAAAAATGGGTTTTATTTTCCCTCTCAGCCTAAAATACACCTTGGTTCCTTGATCTATTCTCATCCAACGGTCGTTGGTAGTCACTGTCAAGTTTTGCAGTCCCATTCACTTTTTCCTTTTCAGTACTAGTAGTCACTTATACCTAGTCACCTCACATGTCATCATCTAATGACACCAATCCTGTGAGTGGACATGTGTCATAATTCAAGAATAGGTTTTCCAAAATGAGGTTTCATTTCCCTTTCAGCCTGAAATACACCTTGGACCATTGATCTATGTTCATCCAACGTTCATTGGTAATCATTGTCAGGTGTCGTGAGTCCCATTCACTAGTCACACATCATCATCAAATGATGCCGACCTGATTGGACATGTGTCATGATTCTAGAAGAGTTTGCAAAAAAATGGTTTTTATTTCCCCTTTGGCCCGAAATACACCATATGCCATAAATTTAGTAAATGTAAATTAAATTACTTTTCATTTACACTAAATTATAAGTTTCTAAAACAATGAACACTGAATAATTTACAATTTTACATTGAATTTGTAATTTATTTTTTTAATTATTTATTGTTTTAAATTTCAATTTTTAAATAGTCCTAAATTTTTGTTTAAATAAGTTAAATATATCAAGATTCAATTTAGTATTATTTATGATCAATTAATAAACTTTATAATAAAAAAGTTACTAACTTTATAACTTGATAAAATATAACTTTATATTTTGCATATTGATAATATATATGAAATTTAATTCATTTTTTTATAATTGATTTAAATCAACTTTAATTTATGAAATGACGTTACAAAATATTACATCATGAAAAAAAATTGAAGTAGTTTGATACTGATATAGGATGAAATTAAATTATTTAATTTAATAAGCTAAAAAATTATATTGTTTCAATTTTCAGTGAAAATCTAAATTTCATTATTTAATTACACAAAATTGTAAAATTATTTAACAATTAATCATATATATAGAATGTTTAAGTATGACTTTAACATTGAATTCAATTATCAATATTAATTTTAATAAAATATTAATACCATGGCAACATCACTTCCTCATTTCTACTGAAAGTCTGGAACATACTTAAATGTCTAACACACATATAAAGAAACTAATTAAAATATTGCAATCATAGAGAAGTCTAAGAATAATTTTTGTATGTAGAATACACGAATTGATATTTTAACAAAGAAGATGCTAAGTACAAAGTACATTGTAATGAAACTAAAATTGATAAATCCATAAAAGGTAAACTGGAATGAAGTTGCAAAATTTCCATATTGAACATGTTCAAAAAATTTATAATTGTCGTAGTCCCTCCAAAATTTTAAAGTGAAAATGAGGGGGTTGCAACTTGATAGGTATTTACTACTAGCCCCAAAAAATTAAACTACTACTATTACTAGGGCATTAGTAGAGGACCAGTGCTATGATGGTATCAGTATCAGTATAAAAAAAGTGAAACTTCCATGTCAAAACACTAGGGGCAGGCCATAGGGAAAGGGTGAAAGGAATGGGTAAACTAGGGATCTTCATCTTCCCCTTCGTCTGAGTAGAATTTTGTAGAGAGGATAATCTATGATAATTCTTCAAGTCATGTGTAGTACCCAAATTCATCAAGGAGAAACTATTTGCAGAGAATATCCCACCCAAGCTATGCTCATTTCCTGTGTTGCATCATTTTCTTCGCATTGAGGTTCAACAGAAAGGGTTTCCAGACCCCATTTCTGCATGGCTCCAGTAGCTTGGGTATATCTCAAAGGGATCCCCACCCCTAATTCTACAAAAAACACAAAAGGGACATCATGTACCAGGAGTTTCTCTTTAAAAACCTTCCTCAGGAGAATCAACATTTTGACCTTCTCTCCTCTGAGGTTGAGGAAAGACAAAAAAACTGGAGGGAAAAAGCACAATAATCTGTCACCCTTTTACAAAGGAAAAGGATGACAAAATCAAAGTTGTTCAGCTTCAATAGTATAAAAGTGACATTTATGTTTGGAATTTGAAGATGATGTCAACTAATAAAATGTTTTAAAATGGATGAAGTTTATGATTAATAATTTTTTTTAATAAGTTTTGGTTTTTTTTTAATGTTTAAAGATGATTTTTCAGTTGCAGAAACATGCTGAAAATTAGGGGTCTAGTTCCCACCAAAACATTATATGTAAATAAATATTTTTTCCCCTAATTTCAAAATATGTTATAGATGACATATATAGCTAGTGCATGAAGAAATAAGAATTGGTTTGTGACCTATATTTTCTCTTTTATAACAATTCAAATTCCAACTCACCTTAAATCGACAGTTTTCATCTCCCGCCATATTTTTCATAACAAATATATCCCAATCAAGAAAAGAAATATATATTCTTGAAGAGGAATCTCTCTTCTAGTGCACCATATGTTTTACTATTTTTTTTCTTTCTCCGAATCAACATCTCCTTGACTGTTAAAATACCTACTTGCAATATTTTTTAATTATAATAGACTATGTGTAATTAAAACACTATTAAATCTATTAGAGATATTCTTGACTCTGATCTCTACAAAAGGGTATTTTTGTATTTTAAAAAAAATATCATTAAAAAGTCTTAGAGTTATTGAAACATCACTTTTATGAAATAATTTTATTTCTACGGTAATTGGCCTCAAAGTGGTATAAAACATGCATTTAATAGACATTTCCAATTGGAAAAGTTAAAAACCTTATCTAACTTAACTATAATGAAGCTAGCTAGACCATATGTTTGGCCAAAATTAATTTTTAGTTAGAAATACTAAAATTCAGCTGTGCTGATAAGTTGTCCTAAAAGGTGACAGATTATTGTGCTTTTACCCTGGAACTTAATGTCCATGTAAACGTGGTATCTATCAAAATTCTAAAGGAAATCTCAGCCCACTACCATCAACATAGCATAATTTATAAAAATGCCAACCTCCCTACAAACTGAAATGAGCGATTCTTCTGAAACTCTGTCCAAAAAGGACTTCTACTCCTCTGGGGATGTGATGTGCATCTCAAACGGATAGGAGTGTCCATCTCCAAATTATCAATAGCCTAAGGACCTAAAAACCTAAACCTTAAAACCAGAGGGAGAATTTCAACCATCGACAACTTTGACTCTTCATCTACCAAAAGAAAATTGAAGAGGAAAGAAACTAGTTCATCTATAAATAGCCCTTGATTGATACTTAGCAATCAATTATTCTTTCTTTAATCGTAATAAATCCATTGTCCTTAATCTTTAATTTAAATCTTTCCCACAGATGTATGCGTGTGAAAAATTAATATCCATTATCCTTAAACTTTCATATCTCCATGTAAATATTTCCCATAAATGCATTTATCTCCATGTAAATTCCCATAAATGTATATATCTAATATCTCCATGTAAATATTTTCCATAAAAGCATGTGTCTCATAAATTCTTAATATCATTTTTAAGATATTTTTTCTTACCAAGTTACGAGTTAAAGTTAAAGAGTGTCACTGTCACTCTCTGTGACAAGACATTCATTTCTTGCAAGTTACCTTGCTAGACTTTCCAAGTAACCATTTTTTATTAACATTTTATTTTAAATAAAATTAAAAAAATATTATGGGGCATACCGGCCCCCGTAACCCTCCCCTTAGAAGGGAGGGTGTGGGAGGATCGCCTTTGGCCCCCTATAGTGGTCATAGCATAGCGGCAGACCACCACGACAAGTGGCGAAGGCCACTGGTCTATGGTAAATGCTTCCAGTGGTGGAAACCTTCCATAGGCGGCCTTGCTGCACCGTTTTCACTATGGAAAAATCAGTGGGTAGAGTTCATAGTCCCTCCCCAATGCTTGCATATATGTTTTTTTATTAATATTAATCAAACAAAAAAGAAGATGCCCATTTTGGCCTACATAAATTCATCAAAATATATATATGAAGTAAGAGCATCCTGGGGTAGCTAGCAATCTTGTATCACCAAAAATAAGTTTTTTTTTTTGTTTTGGTTTTAGTCAGAAAGCTCAGTTGGAGACCTGAGTTTGTCATTCACTTTGGTAATAGTTCTCAGTCAAAAGATGTGTTTCTTCACTGACAGACTCGGTGAGTAAACTCAGTGGTGCACGGTGATTCTTATCTCATTATCCTATGCTCGGTGATGTTCCACTTGGTAGCACACTTCATGGTGATGTATGTTTGATGGAGTTCATCACGGTTGTGCCTCTCACTGAGTGGTTTGGACTTTGGTGTTCTTGATCACTAATGGGGTTATTTTGTTTTTTTGGGCAGGCCACTTGGTGCATTTAATTTGGGGTTGTGTTTCTCAAGTTTTGGATCGACCGTTGGAGGTGTGAGGACCTAAATCTTATTTGTTTCACTCTCCTATGCAAATTTAATGATATTTGGATGTTGACCGATGGATAACACATTGTGTGTTGTATTCTTGAAGCCAACTATATTTTAATTGATTTAATTTATTGTAAAGATGACTTATAGTTTTGTTGTGTAAAAAATGATATGGGTAGAGTAGTGAGAGGGGTGAAAGAGTTGGTGAAGATTTGTGGATCTGAGATAAATGAAAGAAAACTTGAAGATTTGGTAGCTAGTGTTGGCTTAGGAAACGTGGTGATTTCTTGGTGGCTTGTGAGCTCAAGTTTAGATCTTTCTTAGTGTTCCTACCGGATTTTTGTATTGGAAACTACAATTGAAACAATTGTTATATTGTCATTGATGTCAAAACTTAACTAGAAAGATAGTTTCTATATTGTAAAGATCCATATCAATTGGTTGATGAAGAAGATTTGAAAAGAAAAGATAATAAGAAGAGCTATTGAAATGGTTGAGTTATGTGAAACTACAATGGGTACTTGATGATATCGCAACTTGACAAGGTAATAAATTGTTTATCTTAAGTCTAAGTGAAGTTTGGATGACTACAATATTAGTCTTGACCAAGTAACTGAGCAGAATATTAAGGAACTTATGTTTGTGTTGAGTGATACGAGTGTCAACCGAGTGCCAGTACATGCAGAGAAAATTTAGTGTCGACTAAGCATCAGTATTTTCTGAGTGTTAGTGAATTAATGAGTTATCTAGTGATGACTGAGTAGAAGATAATAGTAATGACCGAGTGTCAGTATTATTACAGTTTGAGAGATATTTGAGATCCCAGCCGACATAGTTTATTTTCTTGAGATATGTAAAGCGTATTTATGATAAGGATGACTTTTGTGGATAATTAAATGTGCATTTATTACATGTTTAACCATTTTATATATAGATTCAAGAAGGAGTCATAGGATGTATTCTACAATGTATATGGAAACCAAATGTTGGAAGGATTCATTGGATCTGACCAAAACCTAAAATCTACAGTGATGATTAAGTGGAAAAAGAATGAGCTACCTCATCAGAGAGGTATATGATTAACCTAATTGCATGTTATGTGTGTGTGTGTAGTTAATTCAGTTGATTGAAAAAATCTAAGCAGAAGAAGAAAAGGCTGAAGAGAGAAGCACAGGACTGCATAGTGGTGATTGCTTGAAGCATTTCCAAGAAGATCTTAGTAATAGAGATGACAATGAAGGACAATTAGTGAATTATCATTTGAGCTATAATTGGATCTATATTTTCAAAGTGATTTGTATGTTTCATATCATACTTTGTTGTTACTTTCTAACCATTGTATCAGTTAAAAAATCCTTTTAAACAAGGTTGACCTAATAGTCATATTGTTAAATCCTTTAATCAAGGTGACATTCTAATGGAATGGTCTAAGCCCTCTAACATTTCTCACTTTTAACAGGGTGATTAAATCCTTTAACCGGGTCACATTTAACTATGTGTATTGTAACCTATAACTGGATTATCTTTTCATAGAGCTCACTTTAGAAGAGTGAAAAATTGGTAGCATGTTACTGTTGGTTTTTTGCATAATGGGTTTTCATGTTAAATCATGGTTTCATACTTGTGTGAATTTTAGTTGATGTGTTGTATGGTTAAGAGTTTTATATTCTACAAGTTGATTACATTAGGACAGTAAACTGCAAGTTTATGTTATTGATTATATGCTATAGAGACCAAATGGATCTGAGTTGGTTGAAGTGTTTGAAAGTTCAATTGGTACATCTGGACCTAGGATACCTAATTCACCCCCCCTCCCCCTCTTAGTTATTTTGAATCATTCTAAAAATTGGTATCAGAGCTTTGTGGTGCTTATAGAGAAGGGTTTGAAGGTACTTAAAGCTAAAGATCAAGATTTATAAAAAGGAGGTACCGAGGTTGAACAAAGAGAACTTCCCTACATGGAAAATTCTGATGAAGTTACACCTAGCTGGAATTGGAGATAGTGAAAAATACTATGTGGAAAATGATTACATAATAGTACCTAAAGTTATGACATCTCAGTAGATGAAAGAAAAATAATAACATAACCAAGCAATGTTGGAGATTGCATCAGCCCTAAGCTATCCTGAATTTAAAGACATAAAAGAATGCAAAATTAAGAAAGAAGTGCGAGATACACTGGAAACTATCTATGGAGATGATACAAATGTATTGAGAGCCAAATCTAAAATCTTGAGAGGTAAGTTTGATGAAATGAGAATGCAAGATGGTGAAACTATTGTTCAATATTATAGCTGAGTTAAGGAGATTATAAATGCTATTAGAGGAGATAATGGAACTATTAGTGATGATATTGTTATTAGAAAGGTACTGAGAACCTTACTTTCTATATATTCTATTAGATAGAGATGACAATGAAGTCCAGTCAATGAATTAGCATTTGAGCTATAATTGGATTTGCATTTGCAAATTGACATGTATGTTTTAGATCAAAATTTATTGTTACTTTCTAACCATTTTATCGGTTGCAAAGTCCTTTTAAATAAGGTTGACCGAACAGTCATATTGTTAAATCCTTTAATCAAGGTGACATTCTAATGGAATGGTCTAATCCCTCTAAAATGGCTCACTTTTAACAGGGTCACATTTAACAGTGTGTATTGTAACCTTTAACCGGGTTGGCTTTTCACAGAGCTCACTTGAGAAGAGTGAAAAATTGGTATCATGTTAATGGTGGTTTTTCCCATATTGGGTTTCCACATAAAATGTTGGTGTCATACTTGTGTGAATGTTATTTGATGTATTATAATGTTAAGAGTTTTATATTCTGCAAGTTGATTACATTAGGATAGTAAAATACAAGTTCAAGTTATTGATTATGTAATACCCCTCTAACCCAAATATAAGTTTTGTGTTTTTGAATGAAGTAAGATGTTTTGATGTTTTCCTACAGCTTAAGTTGTTCATGATACTTGTTTGATCTATTCCTATAGTTTGTTTAAAATGATTTCATAAACCAGTACCCAAGGATTCTAATATAAGACATATTGTCTAAAGGTATAATTTTTGTATGTATTTATCTCTGTGTATGTATTGAGGAGCTTCAAGACCTTTATGAATATAGTTAGGATGTTATATATGGATATATATAAGTGATTATTTATATTTTCTTCTGTTAAAGTTACTTTTGGTGAATCTTGTATGTCATTTGATGATTTGGGATATGTCTCATGATTATGTTGATTTATTATTAGTATTGAATAGATACTAACCCAATACTCAAGATTCTAACCTTCGCTAGGATGATTCTACATGCTTGGTGTGTGTGTGTATATATACATGATGTGTTTGCATGATTCAAGACGAAGTCATAGTTACTCACATAGATGAGGTCCACATGATGTATCAATCTTGGTCATCTGTCTGCAATGTCTTCTTATATGTATATCTATGCACATGTATTTCTTCTCTGTGATGCATGCTTGCAGGTAGCGGGGCATCGACTTCACCTAGCTTCATAGGTCTGAGTGTGCCCTCAAATCCTCAATGGTTGTTTTTGTGGAGATAGTACTAAGGCCCTTGCATGAGTCTTCCCTTTTCATTATTCCAATTTGGGAATATTAGGGTTCCTTTTTTGTCAGTCAACCTTTGGGTGAAAAACCCAGATCCAGCACACCCGGTTGGGC
>MU225243.1:1752984-1787427 GCA_018584345.1 Thuja plicata
TTGTCTTCCTCTTTTGTCTCCTTCTTCGGTTGAATCTTCGTAGGATTTGAGGTATGGATTGAATTTATTGGTTGATTAAATAATATGATAAAATATGGATCTATTTACATATTTTAATGATGTATTACATCTGTAATTTTCATTCCTGTAGTTATTTAAAAGTTTGGATTTTTTGTTTGTGAAAATTGTCATGTGTTTTCCTAGTGTTTTTAGCAACCCGTTTTTGAAGATCTGTGATTATAATAATATAAATTGCATTTATGGTTTTTATAAAAAAAATTTATAGAAGTAAAACTCACAGATCTGAAATGGGTATCTCTCTGATTTGGTTTTTAGGGTCGAATTAATCCCTTATTATTGACATTTTGGCAGACTGTGCCTATTATTTCTTGATTCTGATTTTTCTGTCAAATGTATTCATATTCTACAGACTTTTATGATAATTTAAAAGTCTAAATTTGATATCATATATCCTCCAATTTCTTATATTTCATTTCCAATTGGTTTGGGTCATTTTTATTGTCTTTTGTGATAATTACAATCATTTTAGTGAAGGCAGATCTGAACCCTAACCAGAGTTTTCTGTTTTAAACCAGAAGTCATAACTCTCTTTCCCATCATTGTATCATCAAAAAAATGAAATGGAGAGCCTATAATTATTTTACCTAAACCCCCACCAAATTTATTGGTTTTATTATTTGTTTTTTGGAATATATTGGCAAATGTTCTATGATTGCTATTCTTTGCATTTAATCATTTTTGGGAATATATCAGTTTAAGAACATTACCAAGTTTTAAGGTGTTGTATGGTTACCAGAGGCTATTAGGATTTTTATTTCTTGGTTTGGATCTATGTTTATTGTGAATATGTTTATAATATCACTCTTATTTCTTCTTATGTTTTTGGAACATTCTGAATGTCATATAAGGGTTTAGGGTTGTCCAGTAGACTAGGGACAACATATGTTTTCCTAAACTCAATCAATTGTTGTTATGATATTGATATGAAATATTGTATACTATATAATGGATCTATTATGTTATTATATGCTTATATTTAAGTTAGAGAACCTAATTACACTAGGTGAGTGGCTCTCAGTGCGGGGCCGGGGCCCTAAGTGGCTAGAACCAGGATAACCGACTGAAGAGTTATTTAACAAGTGAAAATTTAATTAAACTTATGGGAATGGGTTCAAACACTAAAAAGATTAATCTATGCCTCGCCCATGCCATTAGTGCTAGTAAAGGCTATGGATGGGAGTGGGAGAAGTTACCTATGCGTATGTATGATGGAATGACACTTGTTTGTACGAAAGATATTTGATTCTGCATGTGCCTACTTGGGGCCTGGGGCCCAGAGTGGCTAGTACCAGGATAACCCAAGGGGTGAGGGCTATGCGATGAAACTTGCCTAGCTTGTAGCTTAGAGTCCCTACCAATATTGATCATGCCTTTGGTAGTCCTTGTGGTATTCTTGTCTTTCCTTTTTATGTTGTGAATTTGGGGAAAAGTTATCACCACCTTAGGAATGCCCTACGTGTTACCTCTTGCATGGGCCTTTGGTTCTATCTCCTAGCTCGGGGGAGTGGGCCTATTGGTCCCACGTGGTTGGGTGGTTAATATTTATATTGAGGTATTGTTTGTGGTTCTTTGGATGATCCTAGCACATGGTCCTTTCCATATCTACAGTTGAATATTTCCTATTGGATATTTTATTATATTGAGAGGTACTTATGTATTTTTATTCATGTAATTGTAATCTCTTATAAAGAATCTTGGAGTATTGATGTAATCTAAATTCAAAGTAGTAGATTAGGGAATGGGTAGTCCTAGGTAAAAGAAAGGGAAAATAATATATGATATATTGGACATGTTATTGGCATTAAAAGAAAGTGTTTATGTTATTCATCCTATTCTCTTATGTTGTTCATATATAAAGGAAATAATGTTAGGTATAGTTATATTTAATGATGTACTCTCTCTTGATGAAAGATTTCAAAGGAAATTGTTGAGAAATGATGGGGAAGTGATTGGAATTATTAATAATGATTAGATATGAAATCCTGAAACAAGATAGAAACTTGATAGTAATTTTAAGGGTTGGTTCATGTTTATGGGTTAATGAAGTACCTAGCATAATGTCTACCTTATTTATACTAATCTCTTACCTAAATGTTTAGAGGAAAGTGGTACAAAGGATAATAGATATTTATAAAAACAATATGATCTAATGGCATTAGTTGATAAAAGGAATGATGATGTTAGATGATTAACTTATGTTTAATGAAAGAAACAAGTTAGGGAAATTTACGTTGGTGCATTAAAAATATTTTAGATCTTTTAAGCTCATAATTAAATGGATATCTTATGCATGTAAATAGTTTATTTAATGTTTCTTTAGTAGCGATGTTAGGGAACCTGTGAGGACTTAAGTTGAATAAATATTGCATTCAAGTTGTAGAAAAGTATTTCTGTTATTTTAGAGATATGAAGTACAATGATGAATATTATTCTAGTTATAGAGACCAAGTGGATCTTAAATGGTTCAAGAGTTTGAAAGTTCAACCTTTACATCTGGACCTAGGATAACTGATTCACCCCCCACTCTCATTTATTTTGAATCATTCTAACATGTTGTGTGTCACAGATCTGGGCTAGTTTGGAAGGTGTTTCTCCTCAGAGATATGTTGTATTTGTTGATGTAATTGGTTGTAATTGGGAATGCCTTACATCCCGATATGTTGCATGTAATTTCCTGTTATCAAATATTATATGATTTTATATGTTGATACATCTTGTGTTGTTATGGTTTTTTCTATGTTATTTGTTGAATGTTGCAAGGTTTGGACTCTCCATTCTTGGATCCTTCATCCTTAACTGTGTCAGGTGGTATCAGAGTAAAGTTGATCGGGGTGGTCCAAGTGAAGGATGTGTTTCTTGGAAGATGCCTCCCAGGATATTAGGCCCTAGGGAAGATGAAGATCTCTCATAAATGATAAAGGTGAGGATAATAGAAAAGTTCAGATCATAGATTAGATCTTAGATGGTGACAATGAAGAACGAGTTGGTCACCAAAATTTTGAGAGATGTTACTGGACTGGAGAGAGGTCCAAGAATAAATGATGGTTATGACAAAAATTTTGAAGAATTTGAGGCTACTAGATCTAGTGGAAATGATAGAGTCGATTGGATGGGGAGCTCTGGTGAAGGCATAACTGATGGGTTGTTAAGATCTAGTGCTAAGTCGAGTACCAGTTACCGAATGGATTTTTACAATTTGTCAGGTACATTGAGACCCAGGGATTTGATTGATTAGATCGGTGAGTTAGAAGACTACTTTGAGGTGGAAGACATTAGAGATCCTCTTAGAGTGAGGTTAGTATAGACTAAGTTGAAGGAACATGCTTCTTTATGGTGGAAATAATTGCAGAGAGATAGAGAAGAAGAAGGTAAGATGAAGATCAATCAGTGGAGGTTGATGGTGGAAAAACTAAAGGCTAATTTCATTCCTGCTGACTATGAACTTGAGATATTAAAGAAGCTACAAAATATAAAGCAGAAGGAGATGACTATGGAAGACTATACCAAGGAGTTCTACAAGTTGATTCAATATTAATGGTCTGAGATTCAATATCCAGGATGATATTGGTATATTGAAGATTGACTTAGTTGAAAATTCTTACCATTATGACCTGAAGGAAGAAGCTAATTTGAAGATAAGATATCATGGTAATTCTCGAGGGAAAGAGAAGAAAGAGCAGTCTGTAAATGATAAATTGTGAGTTGAGGAGGAACTGAAACTAATTGAACTAGGGAGAAAGATAGGTAGAGGCATATTCAGAGGTAGTTGTTATAACTGTCAAGAAGAAGGACATTGGTCATATGAATTTCTTTAGGCACATAGGAAGATTGGTAATCACCAAAATGCTATGGTGAATGAAGTTGTAGAGAATGAACCAGAGGTGGATGGTGAGAATATGATGATTAGAATAACATTGCTAACTATGAAGCAAGTTGATCCTTGTTAAAGGTGTTAATTATTCATAACTATGTGTATGTCTAGTGGTAAATATTCTAAGGTGATTATTGATGGAGGAAGTAATAATAAATTGGTTTCTGAGGATATGGTTTAGAAGCTTAGTTTGAGGTGGTTGAGACATCCTTGTCCTTATAGATAAGTTGGTTACAAGAAGATCATATAGTAGAGGTTAAGGAATAGTGCATGGTAAGTTTTCACATTGGTCCTTATAGGAATGAAGTATTATGTGACATTGTAGATATGAGTTCTTGTCATGTTTTACCTAGGACACCTTGGAAGTATGATAGAGAGGCTATTCATGACTATAAAAAAAATATCTTTAATATTCTAAAATCTGGACAAAAATTTAGTTTGACTACTTTGAAGGATGAATGAAAAGTAATGAAGAACTTGAGCATTGGAAAGAGATCAGAGATGGTTGCAGGGGTTGGTGCAGACATTAAGGTTTAGAGATATGAAATAAAATTACAGAGTACTAGTGGTAAGAAGTAGAAAAATAAAAACCAAGGCATGAGTGTATTGGTTAAGGAATCAAAGGACATGTATATCAAAAACTAGTTTGGGATCTATGTGTTGAATCCCAGAAGATGTTCATTGATATTATAAGAACATATTTTTTCACCTGGGATGTTTGATGTAGGAGCATCCTCGGGTAGTTCACAATCGTGTATCACCAAGAAAATGTTTTGGTTTGGTTTTGGTTTTGGGTAGCAAGCTCAATTTGAGAATTGAGTGTCTCGATCACTTTCCTAATATTTCTTGGTTGGAAGATGTGTTTTTTCACCTATAGACTCAGTGGTGCTCGGTGATGCTTTTCTTAGTGGTGTTTTGTGCTCGATGGTTTTCTACTCATGGATGTTCCACTTGGTAGCACACTGCTTGGTGGTGTCTGGTTAGTGGAGTTTGTCTCGGTTGTACCTCTCACCAAGTGGTTTGGCATTTGGAGTTCTTGATCACTAACAGAGTTATTCTGATTGTTTGGGCTAGCCGACTGGTGCATTTAATTTGGGGTTGTGTTCCTCAAGTTTTGGATCAACCATTGGAGGTGTGAGAACCTAAATCTGATTTGGTTTTCTCTCCTATGGAAATTTAATGATCGTTGGATGTCGAAAGATGGATAACATGTTGGGTGTTGTGCTCTTGAAGCCGACTATTGTTTTATTGATTTATTTTGTTGTAAATCTGACTTGTGGTTGTTTTTTATAAAAGAGGGCATGGGTAGAGTAGTGAGAGGGGTGAAAGAGTTAGTGAAGATATGTGGATCTAACATAAGTGAAATAAAACTTGAAGACCTAGTAGCTAGTTCTGGCTTTAGAAACATTAAGATTCCTTGATGGCTTGTGAGTTCAATTTTAGCTCTGTCTTTGTGTTCCTACTGGATTGTTGTGTGTCATAGATTTGGGATAGTTTGGAAGGTGTTTCTCTTGAGAGATATGTTGTATTTTTTGATGTAATTGGCCATTACCGAGAAGGCCTTACAACCTGACAAGTTGCATTTAATTTCATGTTATCAAATATGATATAAATTGATGTGGTGATATATCTTGTGTTGTTATAGTTTCTGTTGTGTTGTTTGTTTAAGAATGAGGATCATTCTTAAGTTTTGCATATCAAATCATTCTTCTTGTTCTACATCATGCTCTTCCTGTTAACATGCCAATCTTGAATCAAACATAGATTACACAATACATAAGATAAACTTGTGAGGTCGTAGATACAACATCTAGAAACATCACTTAACCTTCTTGTACAATTGCACAATCCAATTTTTTCCACAACTCTGGATTCATTCTTTTGAAAAAAAATCAACATAACAAGTACACTGTCAACCAACAAACACTAAATTTCAACATCAATGACAACATCATAACTGATCTTGACCTATTATCATATTTACATCAAACTCATGCCATAAAAACTCAACTTATCTCTTCATCAATTATGCCAACAAACATAACATTTCAGTTGTTATATTCCTAGGAATAATTATTTTGAAATACTTGGTTTCTAGGAGAATGTGATGAAATTGGAACTAGGTGTTAGGATGATGAGTTATATGTAGGACAAGAAGAATAAATTTGCTAGGATCAATCATTATGGACATTAACTCTTGAAATAACCAAAGTAGGGCCTACTAGAGAATCCAATTATGGGTGATAACTTTTTAGGATAGTATATTTAGCACCCACTTTTGTGGGAGTATGAGACAACCTCATACTTGCAATAAAGTAGATCAATTCATAGCAACAATCTTATCAATGCCAATGAGGAAAAGAAACATCAAGCCCCCAAGTGACTTAAGTCCTCATGAAATCCAAAACTAATATTTTGATACCTCAAAATTCCCTTTGACTAGTGTTATGCTAGTCCAATACCTCAAACAATGTAAAGAGGAGATTGATGGTCTAGTGCATGCTAGTCAACTCATTAAATTATATGTAGGTGAGAGTTTTGTGGTCTAGAAAATTGTTTTATACTACTCGACCCATGAAAATAATAGGTAAAATGTTCTAGAAAATTGTGTTATGCTAGTTAGTCAGTCATGAAAATGTATGCAAAGGATAGGTCAAATGGGCTAGTGAGTTGTATTATCCTAGTTCATCCAATCCTAAGGATAACCAATAAAAGAATTGTATCTAAGGATATCCACAAGAAATGTATAAAGGAATCAGATTTGTCCTAGAAAATTGTATTAATCAAAATATTTCTAGTAAGGAGGCCATATACCCCCCCCCCCCCCCCCCCACCATTTAAGGTGAAAAAATATAACCATTTTGACATATTAAGGAGAAGAGGAAAAATGATAAGGAACCTTTAACACAAATGAGGTATCCCACAAGTAACACTCAGTCTAAGCCAAAAGGGCATAAGTCTAATGAGGTCAAGGAAGGGATGAATGTAAAGAGATATTGTGCAACAAGTGTAAAGGGATCATTTTGAAGGATTTTGAAAAAGAGAATGAAGAAATTGTGAAAATCATCATTGACCAGAAGGGAAAATTTCAAACCTTCCCAATTTCTAAGCAAAGGGATTCTTAAGGAAGGGTGACAAACTTGTATATCCCAAGTAAGAGATTTGGTTACCATGGATACCCAATTGTGAATAAGGAAAATGTTATGATCAAGGATACATAACTCTTTTATAAGAAAGAATCCCTAACAAATAATTATATCTAAGATTGGATATCACACGATAAATATATACCACTGAAACAAGGGAAAAATGGATCATTACAAAGGATGAGAGACATTGAAATCCTATCTTTTCCTCCAAGTGTAGACATTTCACAAGAATTAGGATGAAGAGGACTATTATGTTACTCACAAAGTATGATCAAAACCTTAAATTGTACCACCGTGAATGAAAATGAGCCCCAAATCGAGAGTCTAACGATGTCACATGGTATGGAGAAACATAATAGGAACTTAAATTTTATTCAAAGTAATCATAATTGAATATTACCTGATTACAAAATTTTATGTGAACAATGTCATAATAAATGAGTTTCTTGACTTTATAACACAAATCTTGATAGTCATTATTGGGGAAAGTACGAAGCTGTGTCACACTTGAGGACCATTTTCGTAGTTCTGGTCAAAATTGTTTTGGTTGGAACAGTTTCGGCCAAAATATTTTTGGTCATACATATGTGGCGCAAACATGGCTCCATGTGGTGTTGATGTGGCAAATGAGTTTTGGCTGAAACACGTTCGGTCGGACTAGTTTCGGCCAAAAATTCATGAGTAAATATAAGCCAACTATGTTCTATCGACAAAGAATTGGCACATATTTATATAGGGGGTTTCAACCAGAACTGGTTCGGCTGAACCCGTTCTGGCCAAAACTACCTATGTGGCAGCCAATAAGGCAAAAATTTCAAAAATGAAAATTTTTTCACTTATACAGCTGATTTCTCCATCAAAACTCAACTTTTTAAAAAATCTAAAAATACCCTTTTGTAGAGCTTGAAGTCTAGATTATGGCCATATAATTTTTATAGTGTTTTGATTACATATAATATATTATAAGTTGAAAAAACTCCAAGTAGGTAGTTTAACATTGAAGAACACGAATGTTCAAAAAAAGAAAAAAATAGCAAATCATGTCAGAGAATTTGAAAAATTATATTTAACACTAGATGAGAGAGTCTTCTTCAAGAATATATAATTTGTTTTGTATTTGGTGTAGATTTTCTAGGGAAAATTAGGGGGGAGACTAAAACTGTTAATTTCAGGTAACTCCAACTTTGAATAGTTATAATAGACAAAATATATACCAAAACCCAATCTTTCTTTTTTTCTGCACTAGTTGAAAATGCCATATAAAATGTATTTTTAAATCAGAGGAAAAAAAGATTATTTACATATATTTTGTTGGTGGGAACTAGACCCTAGATTTTCAATTTTTTTACTAAATTAAAAAACTATGTCAATTCTTATTCAAAAAAAATTTTAAAAATTATAAGTATAAACTACATCCAATTTTACACATTTCATTAGTTTACATCATTTTCAAATTCTAAGCACAAATATGGAGCAGAGCCCCAAACTATGTCAAGATTGACTCTCTAGGGATCCACAACACCCCTACTCCCACACAATCTAGGGCTCTACTAAAGAGTTCCCAAAACCCACATTCACAAGACTAGATCTTCCACTAGCCTTCAATACCCCAAAAGGGCCAAAATAGGACACAACTAGAACCAAGTAATCCAGGGATGAAACAAGGGTTATATCAACTTTAGATTATCATATTAGATGAAATAAAACACAAATCCACCATTGAGTTGTTACTGAGATCAAATTTGGATACCAATCCCACCATAGGGCTACAAGGAGAAAATATGGATTCCTAAGGGAAAATTACTTGAAACTACACCACAGAAAGTTTTAACCACACAAAAAGTCTCTAATCCACATAACAACAACACCCTCCATGCTAGGGTTCTTGACCAATCCCCTAACTCCTTTTGTCCTCAAATCTCTCCTAGGGCTAATAGGTCACTTTTCCAAAGCAACTACTATAATCTAAACTCAATTTATTGTCCCACCAATTGGGAAACTTGTAGGATCATACCAAACATCTAAATCCAAGTATTCATACTTTCATTCCACCCCTGGTCTGAGTTGTGCCTCAAAAACTCAAAACTGGACAGTCACATATGGATGCTTGTCCCAAAGATTCAATCATTTCTCTCTCCACCGACTACCTCATGATCTAAGACCTCAAAAGTATTAAATTATATACTCCCCCTTACTATCCCCAAAGGCTCAGAATTTTCCCATGGTGGAGTCTCTGGGAAAGAGGATTTTGGTATCGAAACCCTAGTTAGAGCCTTTCACAGACCAATGAGAAATCAAAAATGGATATCTCTCAATACCATGCACTTGAAGAATTAAAACCAAATTTAAAATTCCACTAAGACACTGCATCAAATTTTCCCCCACTTCAATGGTGCATTGGGATCCGTATAGGGCCGTATAACTCTAAAAATCAGTTAGAAATACAGAAAATAGTTTGGATTTTATTGATTTCAATACAAAAACTTTACAAATTGTTCACTCCCACTATGGAGATAGGTTTTTCCTCCATTAAATATCATTCCCAAGTGGTTCCAAATGAAAAAGGTGGTTGTGAATGTTGGGATTCAAAATTTGCAACTTTTTGCAAAAGTTACACTTAGCAACTTTGACAACTTTTTGCAAAAGTTGTCAAAACTAACTAAACTTGTAAAATTCAGTGTTTTTACTCCATAGGGGATCTTATAAGGCCTAAAATGAAATTCCTACCCTTCCTTAGGATCCCTAGACTATTCTATTCTACTCTACCCAAATTGTCCAATTTGACTAAGGTGGACAACTAAGTTTATAACATCACTTAGTGTCCCCTTGTTTTACATTTTAGGAATTTATTGAGAACCTTGGATCTAAGATCCAATCATAACCCTAACCCTACTTTTTTGGGTCCACTGATGTGTGTACCATGGATTAACTTGAAGGTGCTCCTGCACCATACTCCCAGGGTGCATTGATCTCAAGTCCTCTTGAGATGAGGTCTTCTAAACTGGAGCCATGATTTTCAATTTCTTGCTCATCCATCCATAAAGATTCCTCCTCGAGAATACCTTTCCATTTGACCAAATATTTCTTGTAAACATTATTTCTTGTCTGTTTAATAATCTTGGTGTCCAAAATCATCTCAAGCCTCTTTGGTGCATGAGAGGGTAGACTTGCAATATCTTCTTCAAGTTCTTCCACCTATACTTTAGAACCTACATGTATATCACTTTATATGGGGTTAGATCACAAATATTGAATATAGAAGAGATGACAAGGTTTGAGGTTAATTAAATCTCATATGCATTCAACCCATGTTTCTTCAAGACCAAACAGGGTCCTACTTTCTTCATGAGTAGTTTGGTGTGTTTTCCTTTAGGTAATCTCTCCTTCTTGAGATATTCCCACACCATGTCTCCCACCTGCAACTGAACATCTCTTCTATGCTTCTCTTTGGATTTTTTATACTTGTCTGCACTCTTCTCAAGTGCCAATCTTACTGAATCATGAATTTCTTTCATACTCTCTGCAAACTCTTATCCATGATCACTGACTAGAGTGGTTTATGGTAACATCTCTGAGTTCCAAGATGCCTCTTGGAATTTTCCCATACACAATATGAAAGGGACTCTTCCCTGTACTTCTATTGACTAAGTTATTGAAAGAAAATTTTTCTTGAGGTAGGACTGCATCCCACTTGTCTCTATACTGTTTGGTCAAACACCTAAGTATATTCCCAAGTGATTTGTTTACCACTTCTATTTTCCCATCTGTTTGTGGATGGTAGGAAGAACTAAAGCTTAAATTGGTCCCTAACCTTTTCCAAGAGGTTCTCCAAAAGTGACCAATAAACTTCACATCTCTATTAGAGAGAATGGTTTGAGGTAAGCCATGAATCCTCACTATTTCCTTGAAGAGAAAACTTGCAATTTCTGATGCATCATTAGTGCTTTTACAAGGGATAAACTGATCCATTTTACTAAACCTATCCACTACAACATAGATGCTATCATATCCCTTTTGTGTTCTGGGCAATCCCATCACAAAGTCCATGCTACAACTCTCCCAAGGTCTTGTGGGAATAGGTAGAGTTTGGTATAGTCCTGCATTTGTGGATGTACCCTTGGCCCTTTGAGAGATTGTGCATGTCTCTACAATCTTCCTTACTTCAATTTGAATTTTAGGCCAACAATAGAACCTTCTCACCTATTCCAATGTTTTGTTCAAACCAAAATGTCCTCCCATGCTGCCTACATGTTTTTCTCTAATGATGTTCTCCCTCATTGAACACTTTGGAATGCATAACTGGTGTCCCTTGAACAAGAGTCCATTTTTTATCAAATAGTATGCATAATCCAAATGGTAAGCCTCTGAAAAGTCAGAACACACCTTATAAATATCTCTAAAATCATTATCATCCTTGGACATGTCCTTTAATGAACCAATCCCTACACTTTGGAGTTGGATTTGTTGCACAACTAAAGATCTCCTGCTCAATGCATCTGCCACCTTAATTGAAAATCCCTTTTTATGTTTGATTGAGAAGGTGTAGGCTTGTATTGATTGTACCCACATCATGTGTTTATGGCTTAATTTTTCTTTACTGTTTAGGAAACTTAAGGCTTGGTTGTCTGTGAAGACAAAAAATTCTTTTGGAAGGAGGTACTGCCTCCATTTCTTCAATGACTGAACTAATGCATACAGTTCCAAGTCATAAGAGGAGTATTTCCTCTTTGCTTCATTCATTTTCTCACTGAAAAAGGCTATAGGCCTCCCTTCTTGGCTTAAGATAGCCCCAATAGCTAGGTTAGAAGCATCACATTCAATAGTAAACATCTTTTGAAAATTAGGAAAGACTAAGATAGGCTTTTCCATTACCTTCTTTTTCAGCATTTGGAAGGCTTCTTCTCCATCTTTGTTCCACACAAACTTGCATTTTTTTCCACCTTTGATGGTTTCAAGGACAGGAACACAGAACTAACTAAAATTCCTTATGAATTTTCTGTAAAAAGATGCCATCCCATGAAAACTCTTGAATTTTTTCATTGTCCTAGGAGAAGGCCAATTAAAGATGGCTTCTACCTTCTCAGGGTCCATCTTGATGTTCCCTCCCAAGACTAAAAATCCCAAATATATGAGTTCTTCCTACATAAAAACACATTTCTCCAAATTTATGAAAAGCTTCTCTTCATGCAATCTCTTTAGGACCAAATTAAGTTGTTCCAAATGTTCCTCCTTACTTTTGCTAAAGATAAGGATGTCATCAAGGTATACTATGACAAATTTTCCAAGAAATAGTTTAAGCACCACATTCATGAGCCTCATGAATGTGCTAGGGGCATTGGATAGGCCAAAGGTCATCACCCTCCATTCATACAAGCCTTAATTGGTCTAAAATACAGTTTTCCACTCATCTCCAGCCCTAATCCTTATTTGGTGGTAGCCACTCTTCAAATCCACCTTAGAATAGTACCTTTCACCTCCTAAGTGATCCAACAGATCCTCTATCCTAGGAATAGGAAATGTATACCTAATTTTGATTATGTTTATATCTCTAGAATCAGTGCACAATCTCCATGTGCCTTCCTTCTTAGGGGCCAAAAGAGCTGGTACAACACAAGGACTGAGACTCTTTGTAATCAAACCCTTATCCAAGAGTTCTTGAATTTATGTTTCCATCTCTTTGTTTTGTTCATGGGTTAACTTGTATGCTTCCTTATTGGTCAAGGTTTCTCCTCAAATCAATTCTATGTTGTGACTTATGTCTCTAATTGGGGGCAACTCATTTGGTAAATCTTTGGTCACAATGTCTTTATACTAGTCAAGAAGGTCTAAAAATTCTTTAGGGCCTACCCTCCTTAGGGGTTCTACTTGTTTCTCAACCCTCTTAGGTCTATCATCTTTAAGTAAAATGACTAAATCATAGAAAGGAGTCTTTTCTTCTTTCAAAGTTTTCAAAAACTCTTTCTCTCCTATAAACAAAAATTTGGAATCCTATTGTTCCTCTGAAAAATTAGATAGTGGCAAGAATGTTACCTTTTCCCCTTTGTGATTGATGATGTAGGTGTTCAGCCTCCCATCATGGTGAGCTTCCACAACACACTGCCATGGTCTCCCAAGTAGAAAATGGCATGCATCCATGTGGATAATATCACAAATAACTTAATCCTTGTAGTCTCCAAGTTGGAGCTCCACCCAAGCCTTTTCCTCTATGATAGTCTCCACTTCTTAGTTAGCCATGATACCTTGTAAGGTTTTGGATGTGGCACCCTCCTTAGCTTTAGTTTATTTACTACCTCCTCTGACACCAAGTTGTCTATAGACCCACTGTCAATCACCATCCTACAGACTTTGTCTCCCACCTTGCATGTGGTTCTAAATAAGTTCTTCTTCTGAGGTGGCTCTTGAGTGTTTGGAGCCTTCAATAGTGTCCTTCTCATCATAAGGAATTATCATTCATCATGTGGTGCATAAGACCCATGTGAGTTATCCCCTTGGTTCTCTTCTTCTCTAACCATTTTTTCCCTTCTCTCTGTCTGATTGCTTTCCTTTTCAGGACACTTGGATGCTAAGTGTCCCACTTGGTTACATCTGTAACACCTTGGAGGTCCTGAATTTCTTCCTCCAAACCTTCCCCTTGAATCTCCTCTCCTTCCTCTATAGGAGCCTCTAGAACTTCCCTCCCTAAAGGTCCCTAAAGGAGTTCTCTTGACTTATTTCTTTATGACTAGTCTCACCAAAATTTCTAGGAGCTTGTCCTCTCCCATTGTTTGTTCCTCTTCCTCTACTACCAAAGTCTCTCTGGCCTCTGCCTCTTCCACTTTGATCTTGTCTCCTTTTAAGTTTTTCTTCAACCTTCAGTGCTAATTGATAACACTTTTGGACAATGGTAGCGGAACACAAACTTAGTCATCTTGGATGTTTATCCTCAACCCTTGCATATATCTAGCAAGTTTGACACTGTCTGGTTCAACTACCTTAGACTTCATGGTAAGCTTTTGGAATTCCTCGGTATAACTTGAGATGTCCATTTCCTTCTGCCTTAGACTTTGTCTCTTCTTATGTAGTTGAACTTCATAGTCCTCAGGTACATAGGCTTCCTTCACCAAGGTCACCATCTTCTTCCAAGTGCTTACTAGATTCTTCTCCATCTTCACCCTCTTTGCTTGAGTGAAGTTCCGCCAAGTTAGGGCAGATCCCTTCAACTTGGACTTTGTTATCTTAACCTTTTGATGCTCTGATATCTCCTCAAAGTCAAAGAAACTAGTGAGTGCATCAATCCAATCCATGAATTCTTCTGGATCCATCTTCCCATTATAGATAGGTAGGTCAAGTTTAGTATCCATGGTTCTCCTCTCCATGGATTTCAAAGTCTTAAAGAGAAGCCTCTATTCAGTAGGGATTTCCTCTTCTTCATCTTCATGCCAAGGGGTCTCTTCATCACTTCCCACTTCTTCAACTCCAGCGTTTCCACTACCCTCTCTTGACTTGTTCTTTGAGCCTTTCCATTTATTGCCTCATCAACTTCCTCTCTACATCATGTTCTTTCACCGCCCTTATTAGTTCATCATTGGTCATTCTTTTAGGAAGTTCACTATCATCTCCTACATCGGACATGATTACAACTTTGTCTTCTTCCAAAGATATACTAGTTTCTCTGATAAAACTTGGAGGAGAGCCCCAAACTATGTCAAAACTGACTCTCTAGGGATCTAAAACACCCCTACTCCCACACAATCTAGGGCTCTACTAAAGAGTTCCCAAAACCCACATTCACAAGACTAGATCTTCCACTAGCCTTCAATACCCCAAAAGGGCCAAAATAGGACACAACTAGAACCAAGTAATCCAGGGATGAAACAAGGGTTCTATCAACTTTAGATCATCATATTAGATTAAATAAAACACAAATCCACCATTGAGTTGTTACTGAGATCAAATTTGGATACCAATCCCACCACAGGGCTATAAGGAGAAAATATGGATTCCTAAGGGAAACTTACTTGGAACTCCACCACAAAAAGTTTTAACCACCCAAAAGTCTCTAATCCACATAAAAACAACACCCTCCAAGCTAGGGTTCTTGACCAATCCCCTAACCCCTGCTGTCCTCAAATCTCTCCTAGGCCTAATAGGGCTAATAGGCTACTTTTCCAAAGAAAATACTAGATTCTCAACTCAATTTATTATCCCACCAATTGGGAAACTTGTAGGATCATACAAAACATCTAAATCCAAGTATTCAAAGTTTTGATCCACCCCTGGCCCGAGTTGTGCCTCAAAAACTCAAAACTGGATAGTCACATATGAATGCCTATCCCAAAGATTCAATAATTTATCTCTCCACAAACTACCTCCTGATCTAAGACCTCAAAAGTATTAAATTAAATCCTCCCCCCTTACTCTCCCCAAAGGCTCAAAATTTTCCCATGGTGGAGTCTCTGGGAAAGAGGATTTTGGTATCAAAACCCTAGTTAGAGCCTTTAACAGACCAGTGAGCAATCAAAAATGGATATCTCTCTATCCCGTACACTTGAATAATTAAAACCAAATGGAAAATTCCACTAAGACACTACATCAAATTTTCCCCCACTTCAATGGTGCATTGGGATCCGTACAGGACCGTACAACTCTAAACAATCAGTTAGAAATACAGAAAATAGTTTGGATTTTATTGATTTCAATGCAAAAACTTTACAAATTGTTCACTCCCACTATGGAGAGAGGTTTTTCCTCAATTAAATATCATTCCCAAGTTGTTCCAACTGAAAAAGGTGGTTGTGAATGTTGGGATTCAAAAGTTGCAAATTTTTGCAAAAGTTGCACTTAGCAACTTTGACAACTTTTAACAACTTTTTGCAAAAGTTGTCAAAACTAACTAAACTTGTAAAGTTCGGTGTTTTTACTCCATAGGGGATCGTAGAAGGCCTAAAATTAAATTCATACCCTTCCTTATTCCCCCTAGACTATTCTATTCTACTCTACCCAAATTTTCCAATTTGACTAAGGTGGACAACTAAGTTTATAACATCACTTAGTGTCGCCTTGTCTTACATTTTATGACTTTATTGAGAACCTTGGATCTATGATCCAATCATAAACCTAACCCTACTTGTTTTTTTCCATTGATTTGTATACCATGGATGAACTTTAGGGTGCTCCTACACCAAAATGCAACTTTTATGTCGTTAAATTTTAATAATTTTGCGTATTGTGGTCCTCTTCCTTTGTAAAAGTATGACACTGGATTGTACTTTTACCCTATTGTTGAAGATGATTATTCAATTGTGTATTGTCATTGATATATACACAAATGTAGTAATGTTACACAAATTTCTATACCTAAACCAAGTACATTAAGTTTATTCCAAGCTCTCTCGGGCATTGAAGAAGACTCAAATATCAACCAAAGTGATTTTCAATTCTAATCGAGTACACTCAGAAAATACAGTAACAGTTGGGAATTGAAGGATTACAGTGTTAACCGAGTTATACACTTAGTGTCAGCTAACTAATAGTAGTTTAAACTTTATTTTTAATTGGTTATATGCAGCTGACACACTTTAGTTTTATTATTTTTTTGGAAGTTTATTCAAGCCTACTTGACAAGGCTTATCATATATATACAAGGTCAAGTTTGGATTAAATATGTAAGGGAGAAGTGGATGAGTTTTGATTTGAAGAGTGAAGGTGAAATAAGATGGAAATCAGATTAAGGATAGAATATCCAGAGTGAGCTACAATAGAATATTTGATCAGTGAGGATCCAATTTATAGCTAGAGTAGAGATATAAATCAGCAAAGACAGTTCCTTCTTCAAATAGGTCAATCCATTGTTACTCTCTAACAATTGTAGCAGAAATCTAGATCTCTTTACAGAGTAGACTTAATAGTCTTTCATAAATCCTCTCACAAGGTGGAATTTCTACATTGAAGTGTTTGAAGACCTCTAAAAAGGCCACTCCTAACAAGCTGATTAAATCCTCTAACAGGGTCACACCTAACAGTGTGTTTTATGGTGAACCGTGTAATGATTACCTCAGAAATTGAACTTTTATTATAAGTAACACCATTAATTTTTTCGAGCAGGGAGATGGGAGATAGTGGAGGAGAGTGGGGATGCAGCAAGTGGCCAAATTCAAATTTGAATTTGAGCAGGACTAGTGTGAAGGATGTAGGAAGCTCTAAGCACAACAAGTTGGAAGATGCTAAGGACAAAGGGAAACAAGGGAAGGATCCTAATGCTGGAGTTGCACCTGGGGACCCAGGGGGGCCCAGGTCTACCACGTCAAGGGAAAAATAGGAGAGAAAAAAAAATTTAGCTTCCCTCTTTGGAGTTAAACCATTAGGTAAGTCATCCTTACCACCTGTTAAGAATATTTTGAGACCTTCTCAAGGGAGATTTGCAATAGACATTCTAGACCAATTTATTGATCATACTATTGCTAGGATGAAAAAATCTATGGTTTGGAGATTCTTGGGGGTTAGACCCAACATGGAAGTGGTAAGGTCCTTTGCCTATCAGAAATGGGACCTGAAAGGACAAGTGGATGTGGTTGTTATGGGTAAAGGATGCCTGTCCTTCTTCTTCTCTTGTGAAGAGGATATAATGAAAATATTATGCAATGGGCCATGGATAATAGGAAAAAGTACTCTGGTCCTCCAAAAATGGTGTCCTAATCTAGTCTTTGAGGAGGAAGTGGTAAACTAGGTTCTAGTTTGGGTTAATCTCTATGGCCTTCCTCTGGAATACTGGATGGAGGATATATTTGCTAGGATAGAAAAATCCTATGGGGAGCTTCTATCAATAGATAATGTTACTTCTTCAAGGAGAAGGCTAACGTATGCGAGGATATGTGTCAGGATAACACAGGACAAAGATATGCCAAAGAAAATTAATATTCACTCAAAATTGGGAGAGTGGGAACAAAAGATTGAATATGAAACCATTCCTTTTGCATTTTTTCATTGTAAGAAAGCTCGCCATTGGGCTAAGAAATGTCTGTCAAAGGTCATCCAGAGAAAGACAGAGAAATGGGTCCATGTGGGGAAGGTGAAGACAAATGGGGGAGAGACATAAAGAGAAGCCCAACTTAATAAAAATTTGGAAAATGCTCTAATACTGGAGATTAGTGATGAGAGCGTGACCAGTGACCAAATAAACAATGGGGACTCATAGATTAATCAATGCAATGAATAGCTTTAGGAAAAAGAGGAAGAAAAAGGGGAAGAGGGGGAAATTAAGGAAGAAGGACAACAATAAACCACATATATAGTGGCAACAGAGGAAGAAGGGAATGAACAATCGAGCACCAATAATGATGTCATCCAATCTAAATGGAGTTCAGAGACTATAATCCACAAAGTAGAGGAGGATGTTGCATGGCAGGATGCCCAATAGTGTATTATTTTAGGTCAAAGATCCTTAGATAACTCACAGAAAATGCCCTAGGGGATATGAAAAAACACTATTTGATGAAAAATGCCTAAATGGGTGGATGTTGTGGCCATAAGCCAAGCTCTTTTAGGGAACCAGAGTGATTTGCAAGATGGGACAAAGAATCTTGGGGAGGATAAAAAATAAAATAATGATAAGGGAAAGCCAAAAATAATAATGTCAACAAGGAGAAGCAAAATATGGGATATGGGAGCAATGATATCCTCACCGGGTCAACCTTCGAGCCACAAACTAAGAGTCAAGGAGACTAAGAAGAACATAGCGGATGGAAGACAACTTACCATCCTAGAGGTGGGATCCTTTGTTAAGGTATGAAGATTATATCTTGGAATATAAGGGGATTGAATAATCCCCACAAACAAGATATTGTTAGGAATATGATTAGGATAATAAACCAAACATTTTTTTTAATTCAAGAAATAGAAATGCTTAAGGAGAATGTGGAAAAGCTTAGATTTTTCAAGAATGGAAACATTTGTGGGGGAGATTCTGAGGGAGCTTCTGGGGGTCATATTGCAACAGTTTGGAATTTTTATATCATAAAAGGATATGTTATTTATCAAGGAAATAATGTAGCCTACATTAGGTTTAGGAATCTTAAGGATAATACTTCTTGGGTGTTGACTAATATTTATGCTCCTAACACTAAAAAGGGTAGAGAGGTTTTCTGGAATAAGCTGTCCTCTCTGAAAAATAATTTTAGTAATAAGGAAAGGATTGTTATGGGAGATTTTAGTACTTCCCTAAAAGAAAATGAAAAAAAGGAGGAAGCCAAACTAATCTGGAAAGTAGAATGGACCTTGTGAATTTCATAGATAGTCAGTCTCTCCATGATATTGAGCTGCAAGGAATTAACTACACTTGGACTAATAGAAGATGTGGTCAAGAACTTATCCAAGTTAGACTTGATAGAGCTCTCATTAGTAATGATTGGTTCACTCATTACTATTTCTCACTATCTTCTCATATGAGGGTGGGATCAGACCATAACCCTATTACCTTATTGGTAGATCACATATCCAAGAAAAGGAACTTCCCTTATAGATTTGAGAAAATGTGGACTATGCATCCACAACTTGAACATAAAATTGAGGAATGGTGGAAGATCAAAATCAAAGGAACTACTATGTTTATTCTGGCCAAAAAACTCAAACATGTTAAGGAGAATATTAAAGATTGGAATAAAGAAACCTTTGGCAACATCTTCTCTACAAAGGCAAATGTTTGTATGGAGTTGAAGGATATCCAGGACAGTATTTAGAAGCAAGGGTATGATAAGATATCAAGAGATCACAAGAATGAGAAATTGGTTGAGCTTCATGACATAATTGCCAAAGAAGAGACTTTCTAGAGACAAAGGTCTAGAAATATATTCCTGAAGGAGGGAGACAAAAATACCAAGTACTACTTCATGACTACTATTAAGCATAGAATGGTCAATAGAATATCTAATCTTACTATTAATGGATCCCTCTCAAATGATGAAGAGGCCATTATATTGGAGGCCAATATTTGTTTTCAAAATCTTCTTCAAAAAGACAAAGATCGAATTAGAGAAGATCAAAGGAAGTTTCTAGAGTGCATTCCTCATATCCTAAATGATAACCTAAATACGGTTCTCAATGCTATTCCCTCAAAATCTGAAATTAAAAAGGTTGTCTTCTCTTCTAAGGGAGATAAATCCCCTAGTCCAGATGGCTATCCTATGTTCTTTTTTCAAATGTACTGGAATATCATTGAAAAGGATGTAACTAATGTCGTTAAAGAGTATTTTGGATGTATAAAATTGTTGAAGGAGTTCAATGGCACTTTTATAGACTTAATACCAAACAAACAAGGGGTTAATAAAATTGACCAATTTAGGGTTATAAGTTTATGTAATACTGCCTACAAGATTATCTCAAAGGTCCTCACCACTAGGATATTATCTATTATCCCTTCCTTGATATCCTGGCAACAAAATGGTTTTGTGCCTGGCAGACAAATTATGGATTCCATTATATACATACATGAAAATGTGCACTCTCTGGTGATGTTAAGGAAGGAAGGCCTCATTCTCAAACTAGATTTATATAAATTATCCTATGATAGGGTTGACTGGGAGTTTCTAATCAAAGTGCTGAGGGCTTTTGGATTTAATAAGAAAAGTACTGAGCTTATATATCAGCTTATATCTTATGCTACTTTCTAAGTTTTGGTCAATGGATCTCCAACTTCTTTCTTCAAGTCGACTAGGGGTTTAAGGCAGGGGGATCAAATCTCCCCTATCCTCTTCATCCTTATGGCTGAATTTTTGGGTAGGTACATGGAGAACCAGGTTTTCAAAGGGGAAATAAAAGGTTTAAATCCTTCTTCTTCCAATAAAGTTTTCTCCTATCAACAGTTTATTGATGAATCAGTTATTATGGGTGAATCTTATGTTAAAAATTCTACCAACATTAAAAATGCTCTGACTAAGTATGAGATAGCTTCAGGCCAGACTATCAATTGGGGAAAGAGCTCTGTGTTTCTCGTTAATGTTCTTGAGAAAAGAAAGACAAGAATTATGAGGATTTTGGGCTATGATATGGGGACTCTTCCTGGAACCTACCTTGGTCTCCCTCTTTGTTTGGAACCTCCTAAAACCTTAAGGAGTTCTTTAGTGGATAGATATCAAAAAACACTTGCTAGTTGGAAGGGTTTGTTGCTGAGTCAAGATGGCAAGGTTCAGATTCTTAGATCCACCCTACAAGGTGTCTCTCTCTTTATTCTTTGAGTATCTTTAAAGTCCCTTAAGAGTTTTGAGAAGCAATTGAAAAGATTCAAAAAACATTTATGTGGGTGGGAATGGAGAAAAAGAAGAGGATAGCTCTTATAGCCTAGGATAAGGTCTGTCATCTTGCTAACAAAGGGGGTCTTGTGTTACACAAAATCAGAAATCTTATTGACCATCTCCTTGCAAAACTTATTTGGAGATAATATAATTATACGGGGGAATGGACTCTTATATGGGAAAATAAATACAATAAGGAGTGCCAAAACCTTGCTACCTTTCTAGAAAGGGATAGGGGAGTTGGAGGATATTTTATTTGGAGAAATGCTATGAAAATAAGGACAATTATAAGAAAAGGTATCAAATGGAAAGTAGGAAATGATAGGAATGTTCTTTTTTGGGAAGATGAGTGGATATTACAAATCACCCTCAAGGAATGCCTTGGATGGAAGGACTTTGAGAGCCAATGCAAACTTATATTTTGGAGTAAAGTGGAGGACTACTAAGACATGGAACACTGTAAAGATATAACGGTTATTGACAACAGAATGGGACAACTCAATAAAATTCTAAATTATACTATTCTGATTGAGGAGGAAGAGAGGATCATATGGAAGTACAGTCTGAATGGGAATTTAACTATATCTTCTCTATATCACTAGGAATTTGAGGATCTCATTGAGCCATGTTGGGATAAATCTTGGATTAAGGACCTCACCCCTAAGATCAATGTATTTTTCTAGATTTTGATGCAAAACAAGGTTTTGACTAATGACAATCTTAGAAAAATAGGTATGATAATTGTGAGAAAATGTTACCTTTGTAATCATGATGAGGAAAGTGTGGATCATATGTTTATTCATTGTACATATGCTAGGGTGATTTGGAATTACTTCCTACAAATTATTAACATTGAGTGGGTTTTCCCTAAGGATATGAATAGTCTTTTTAATTCATGGAGCCATACTTCAAAGAATGAAATTGTGGCCAAGGTGTGGAAATTTGTCCTCCCCTATGTCAGCTAGGGAGTTTGGAAAGAAAGGAATGAGAGAGTCTTCAGAAACAAAGAGGCTAGTGAAAAGGAGGTCTTCCATATAATTATGAGAGTTATCAAATAAAATTTACTATTAAAGGAGAGAGTTATGGAACCTCTAAATGAGGAGGATATAGCCTTCTTTAATAACTTGAAAATAAAAGGTAAGTTCATGAAACAAAATAATAAAGTTAAGAGAGAGGAAGAAAGATGGGACTACCCTCCTAATGGATGAATGAAAGTCAATTTTGATGGTGCCCCAAAGGGAAACCCGGGGGTGGCTGGATGTGGGATTGTAATAAGAGATGAACAAGGAATTGTAGGGGTATTAAAGCTATCCCTATTGGCTTCCAAACTAATCATAATGCTGAGGAAACTGCTTCCCTTCAAGGACTTATCTTGGCTACAGATAAAGTTTGTAATAAGGTATGTTTAGAGGGAGATTCCCTCAATATTATTAAATCCCTGAATAATGAAACTCCCACCTCATGGTCTATTTATAACATAATGAAAAAACCAAAAGTAACAATCCAATCTTTTGAAAAGTGTATGGTTTCTCATAACTTTCGAGAAACCAAGGGTGTTGTTGATTGGTCCACCAACATGGCATGTAAACTAGAGGTGGTGATGCAATGGGATGATAGAGAAGACATGCCTTATCGAGCTAAAACATTACTAGATTGTGAGCGTTTACAGATTAGACAGAAGAAAGGTCATAAATGGCAAGTTTATTAAAGATTTTTAATGCAGAAGTGATTTGTCATAATTACTATCTAAGGAGAAAGTACTTAGTGGTGATTACAAGTTTGATGTGGCATAGATTTTGGGTGAATTTGGCTTATCTGAGAGCAAGGTGTGGTATTCTTAACAACATTCTTAAGAATTATCACAGAGACAAGAATTCATACCAGAGGGGTAAGATGGGTAGTAGTAAGAAGCGTGTGGAACCTATAAACTGCGATGAATGGAGAGAAATGAAAAAATTTTGGAAGATTTTGAAGGATGGTGGGATGGTGGTGTTTATAGAAAGGCTTCATGGCAGAAACCCTACTATTTCTAGGATTTTTTCTAAGACCTATAGAGATGGTAAGGTGATGGTGGGAAAATAGTATATGGAAGTTACAAAGGAGATAATTTCCAAGGCTACTCTGATGGGTATGAAGGGTATCAAGTTTTACAGAGATAGAGAAATTGCTGATAAGACATGGGAGAAATTATTGGAGTTTGAAGAAGAGAAGGCCAGACTAATTAAGGTGGATACATCCTACCATAAACCAAAGCAGATATCTAGGTCATGCAGGTATGTTCTTTATGCAGTCATCGGCTATATTACACTCGATGGTAGGTTGACCTAAGCTTATGGTCATCATTTTATGTTATTGAAACATTTTAGATACAATGTGAAAGTTAGTTTTCCCTTTTATTTTCTTATTTCGTTGGATTTTACAATTGATTATCTGCAAAAAGATTCGAAGGGTGATCATGCCTCTCACCAGGGTCTTATATTGTTAATCTATGATGTTCTAAAAACTAAGAAGGTCAAAAGACCTTTGCTAAAAAATATCCTGAGGGATGAGGAAGAAACAGAAAGTGATGAGGATGATATTATGTATGAGGAAGAAATGGAGGATGATGATGAAGAATCCAAGGGGTACAAAACCCCTTAAAATTCTAAGAAGTGTTCCTCATTTAAGAAAAATAAGAAGAATCCCTCTTTGGAGGGCTCTGATACTGATAAGGAGACTGATGAAGATAAGATAGAGGAGAGAAAAATGAGTAAGAAAAAATCTAAAAAAAGCATTTCTTCCAAGAAGAAGACTTTGGCAGAGGATACAGAAACAAAGGATGAAGAGAAGTAGGAAAAATAGAAAAAAGAGACCAAGAAAAGGAAATAGGGAGATGTGATGGACAGAACTAAGAACAACTGGAAAGGTAAAAACCCTAGTAAGAGGAAAATTGTGCTTTCCTCGGATGAGGAGGATGGGATGGAGAAGGAGCCAAATACCGAGATTGATCTCAGGGAAGATGATAGGGAAGAGAACAAGGAAGACAATAAAGATGGTAAGGAGGAGGACCAAAATCCCATAGGGAAAAAAAAAGACCAATGAGCAGAAGGGGGATGAAAAGATGAAGGAAGAACATTATAAAAGAACCGAAAAAGAGGAAACAAAGTATGAGGAAAAAAAACTCCCCTGAAAATGAGGAAATACATAAATATTTTGTGTCTAATGATATAAAGAAAAACAAGGACTAACTGGCAGATTTCACTTGCATGGTGGGAAATATGTTAGATGACAATACTAATATGAAAACCCAAATAGAAATTATGAGAGTTGAGATTAATCTCATAAAAAGCATTAGTATTGGTGAGAAACCTATTTCTATTTGCCTGGATGAAATGAAAGAGGTGGTTGATAACTCGAAAGCCCAGGTGGAAATTGTGAACAAAGTTGGTAAGTTGAAGAAACAACTGAAGGACATCAATCACAGGGTGGAGAAAGAACATCGTGCAAGGAAAATAAACAATCTGAGTATTAAGGTGGAAAAAATTAAGGAAATGGTGCGTAAGATAGGAGATAAATGTCTGGTGAGCCTTAAAGCTTATACTTGACATGCGAAGATCTTGATGGAAAAGATGGAGCAAGAGAGAGGGGAAAAGGAAAGCAAAGAGGCAAAGGAGACTACTAGACCTGGTACTCACACAATGGCAAGCACTAAAAATCTGAGTCCAAAGGAGGATAAAGAAATAGAAGTGACCTCAAGAATTCTGTTAATCTGATGTAGATTATGGTCATTCAGGACAAGGACATAATGGATGACATGTAGCTATCTTTTTTTGGGCCTGTCTTTTTTTGTTGTCCCTACCTTTTTTTGTTTATCTGTGGGACTTTTTAGTTAGGTTGTAAGCTTGCTAGTCTTTTTTTCTTTTCTCTTTTTGTGCTAAGGCATAGTTGTTATTGATCTTTTTTGAACAACTGTAAAACTTTCTTTAAAGATTTAGGGTCCTTGTAAGACCTATTTTTACTTAATTAGAATAGTGTGTTTTGTAACCTTTAACAGGGTTGGCTCCAAACAGGACTCACTACAGAAGAGTGAAAAATAGTAACTAGTTGAAATTGGTGGTTTTCCCAAATTGGGTTTCCACGTTAAATCTTGGTCTCATTTGTGTACATGTTATTTTCTTTATGCTTTATGTTTCTTCACTTAATCATTATAGGATAATCACAATTAATATCTTAAGATTGTTTTGTTAACCGAGTAATAGTGATAAGTTTGATTAAGACATGTAAGGGACTTGGATTTGTTTTTTGTGGTAACTAATTCACCCCTCCCCTTTAAGTTACTCAAATCATTTCCAACAATTGGTATCAGAGCTTTTGGGGATTTTAGCAAAGGTTTCAAGGCCTAAGCTAAAGATCAGAGATGTCTTACAAAAGGGATATTCCCAAGCTTAACAAAGACAACTTTGCTGCATGGAAAGAGTTGATGAGGCTACATTTATCTACTATTGGAGATACTAGTTTGAAATTCTTGGACCACAAATATGTGGAACCACTGAGACCTATGTCTCTGGAGATAAAATAATGATGATTGATATAGCTTCTTCACTCAACTATCATAATTTGATGAATTCAAGGACTGCCCTACTGCCTCTAATATGTGGAAGAAACTACATGATATCCATGGAGGAGATGACAATGTAAAGAGAGGCAAAGAAGAAAGTCTCAGAGGTCAGTTTGATCAGATGAAAATGAAAAAAGGAGAAGACATTGCAAAATATAGTGAAAGAATCAAGAAAAGTGTTAGTGCCATCAAAGTTGTTAGTGGAATAATTGAATACAAAAAAGTGGTTAGTAAGGTATTGTGAACTTTACTTTCTATGTATGCAATTAGAGTTTCAGCTATTCAAGAGATGAGGTGCAGTAATTATATAACTCTAAATGCATTGGTTTGAAGGCTAATAGCTTTTGAGTTAGACAATTTTGACAATTATTATCCTAATCCTAGCAATTTTGAGTCTGTATTCAAAGCTAAATTAAACCTTGGTAAGATGGATAGAAACTCAAAAGGAATGGAGGTTGATAGTGATAGTGATGATGATTCTAATGATGGAGATCTAGAAATCATTGAAACACTACTTGTAAAGAGAGTTTCCAAAGGAAAGGTATAGTACAAAGGAAGAATACCATTAATTTTCTTTTCATGTGATGAGGTTGGTCACATTTCTGCTAAGTGTCCAAACAAAGAAGACAAAGGTGAGAGAAATTTCAACATGTACAAAGGCAAGAAAGAGTTTAAAAACTATAAAATCTACAACAAAAAAGGTAAGAAATCTTGTTATATTGCAAAATATTTTGATAGTGATGAGGATGAAGATGAAATGGTTTACATTTCTATTAAGGATGAGTCAGATAATGAAGATAATGAAAAGAATGCACTTTACTCTCATATTAGAAAAAAATAACACTTGGATAATTGATAGTGGTTGGTCTCACCGCATGACTGGTGATAAAACTAAGTTGAACATCTTGAGCACTATGATGGTGGGAATGTCAGTTTTGGGAATGATGAACCTTGCTATGTGAAAGGTAAAGGTTGTATTTCTCGAAGTGAAGGAATCAAATGTGATAATACTTATTGGGTTGAAGGAATAAGGCATAATATACTAAGTGTGGCACAACTGAATAACATTGGTTTCAAGGTAGAATTCAAATGGTAATTCCAAGCTCCTGGGTGGAAAGGGAAACCTAGTTGGAAATGGTAGGCAAAAAAAAGGCAATATATTTTATCTTGATCTCACTGAAATTTCATGTTTTATTGCACAAGTAGAAGAAAGTTGGTTATGGCATAAAATATCGTGTCATGTGAATTTTGATAACCTGGTCAAAATAAGCAAGAACAAAAGAGTAAGAGGTATTCCTATTTTGAAGAAACCTGAATTGGCAATATGAAAACAATGTCAAATTGGGAAGATGGGTAAAATTAGTTACAAGAGAAAGAATTACAATACTGAAGAAGTCTTGGAGTTGGTGTATACTGATCTATGTAGACCAATTGGAACAAAAATTTACATCAGAGAGAAGTATTTCATTCTATTTGTTGGTGACCATTCCAGAATGATGATTGTTATGTTTCTTAAAGAAAAATCAAAAGCTTTTCAGAATTTTAAGTTGTACCTTGCCAGAGTTGAGAAGGAAACAAGAAAGAAACTTAAATGCCTAAGATCTGATAGAGGAGGTGAATTCATTTCTAATGAGTTCAATGAATTCTACAATGAAAGAGGAATCAAGAGACAATTATCTGCCCCACTTACACCACAGAAAAATGGAATAGAAGAAAGAAGAAACAGATCTATTATGGATTGTGCAAGAACCTTGATGATTGAAAAGAATGCTGCAACCAAATATTAGAAGGAAGCTATCGGCACTACAATTCACACCTTGAATATAGTTCAACTAAAGAAAGGTATTGAGTACACACCCTTTGAATTATTGTATGGCTATAAACCCAATGTTCATTATTTCAAGGTATTTGGAAGTAAATGTTGCATCTTGAAGGAAGCATGAAATGGAAAATTTGATGTAAAAGGTGATGAAGGTATATTCCTAGGCTACTCCTATAAAATAAAAGCATATAAATGTTTGAATCTTGCTACTCATAAATTCATAGAAAGTGTACATGTAAAGATTGATGAGTCTGCAGAGAGAAGTGAAGAATAGAGCAGTAAAGAGCCTAAGGACTACAAAAACTTAGTGTATTATGAACCTCATACTATACATAAGACATAGAAAATGGTGATTGGACAACAACCATATCAACCACTGAATTCATCAGCACAAACCTTGTTGCAACTTGTGTAACCCGAGCTGCTAACTATTGAAACTGAGTCATAGACAAAGGGAACCGAGCCTTGGACTGAAGAAACCGAGTCACAAATAGAGGGAACTGAGTCGCATAAAGAGACACCCGAGTCTCAGATAGAGGCACCTGAGTCTGAGACAATGGAACCTGAGTCTCAGTTAGAAGATTAGAATAGAATGTTTGAGCATGGTGAACCAAGTGGAGCAAGCCCAGAATAAAAGATGAAGGAACTTGTACTTGCTAAATATGTCAAAAAGAATCATTCACCTGAGAAAATAATTGAAGATTAGACAGAAGGTATAATGACAAGGAACAAACTTAAAGGTACATGTTTTATTAGTGAAATTGAACCTACATCCATTAAAGATGCATTGAATCATGAAAGTTGGATAGAAGATATGAATCAAGAGATTGAGCAGATAGAAAGAAAAAAATTGGACTCGTGTACCTAGACCAAAAGACAAGAATGTGATTGGTACTAAGTGGGTTTTCAGAAACAAGATGAATGAAAAAGGTGAAATTTCTAGAAACAAAGAAATATTAGTGTGTAAAGGATATGCTCAAGAAGAGGGTATTGATTATGGAGAAAAAATTTCTCCTGTTGCAAGACTTGAAGGAGTCAGAACTCTTCTTCCATATGCAGCACATAAAGGATTCAAGGTATACCAAATGGATGTAAAATCTGCATTCTTGAATGGAATTATGGAAGAGGAAGTCTATATTTAGCAACTTGAACATTTTTTTAATCCTAACAAAAGGATTATGGTTTGAAAATTGAACACAACCTTATATGGACTAAAGAAAGCTCCTAGAGCGTGGTATGAAAGATTACATTATTACCTAGTAGGTATTGGATTTAAGAGAACTAATGACAATATTAACTTGTACATCAAAGAAGGACCTTAGAGAAAGATACTATTAGTAGAGATATTTGTTGATGATATACTATTTATTGGATATGATGATTTATGCAAAGCATTCTCCAAAGCTATGAGTAAGGAATTAGAGATGTCTATGTTTGGAGAAATTAAATTCTATGTTGGTTTACAAGTTCATCAGATGAAGGATGGTATCTACATTACTCAGACTAAATACATCAAAGATCTACTGAAGAAATTTGGAATGGAAGATTCTAGACCAGTTGGGACAGCTATGTCTATTTTATATAAGTTATCTAAGGATGATGACTCAAAGGAGCTAAATCAGACTACCTGTAGATCCATGATTGGTAAACTTCAATATTTTGTTCACACTAGACCTGATATTGCATTAGTAGTTGGTATTGTTGCAAGGTTTTCAGATAATCCTAGAGAGAATAATTTGATGGCTATCAAAAGGATTTTGAGATATCTTAAAGGCACTGGAGATTATGGATTATGGTATAAGAAAGGAGGATACTTTTATTTGAAGACTTTTACTGATGCTGATTGGGCAAGTAGTGTTGATGACAGAAAGAGCACCAGTGGTGGAGCCTTTTTTCTTAGAAAGAGGTTAGTCTCTTGGACCAGAAAGAAATAGAATTGCATTTCTCAGTCTACAACAGAGGTAGAGTATGTTGTTGTATCAGTAAATTGTTCAAATATCATATGGTTCAAACAATTTTTGTCAGGTATGGAGGAAATCAAAGAACCAATCATTATCTACTATGACAACACTAGTGCTATTAACATTTTAAATAAACCTGTTATGATACTAAGACTAAGCATATTTCAATAAAGTATTATTTCTTGAGAGAATTGGTTTAGGACAAGGAAGTAAGGTGGGAATATGTGAATACTAAAGAACAAATTGCAGACATATTTATAAAACCTTTACCTAAGGATGCATTCTTGTATCTTAGAGGAAAGCTAGGGGTGATTCCCCTAACTGAGGATCACTAATGGAAAAATTAGTGATGTATTAACTGAGCCACAGTAAAAATCTAGCAAGATGATACAGATTGTAAGAGCTTATTACATATGAATCAGTACATCAGGTACACTACAATTTCATTGGATAGAGTCTTTGGCATTTGGATGTCAAAGAAGGAGAGATTACTGATGTTATGCCAAAGAAATTATTAAAGGAAAATATTATTGATGACAGAGGGAAAAATATTATAAAAAATAGAGATTGATGTAAGAGGGAGAAATCTATATTTCAGTGATTTTGAAGACAGGGGAGTTTTCTCGATGAGAATTAGAATGAAGCTAAGGACATTAATAAAATTTTATTCTTGTTTCTATTTCTCTAAAATTATTTGTATTATGAAATGTTGTATTTCCATCAATGCCAAAGAGGGCTATTATTGAAGACAATTATTAAATTATGTATTGTCATTGATGTATACAAAAATGTAGTGATGTTACACAAATGTCTATACCTAAACCGAGCATAGTCAGTGTATGCCAAGCTCTCTCGGGCATTGAAGAAGACTCAAATATCAGCAAATCTGATTTTTAGTTCTAACCGAGTTCACTCGGGTAATACAGTAATTGTCGGGCATTGAAGGATTACAGTGTTAACTGAGTTATACTCTTAATATTAGCCGACTAACAACAGTTTACACTTTATGTTTAATTGGTTATATGAAGCCGATAAACTTAAGTTTTATTATTTATTTAGAAGCTTATTCAAGCCAAGATGACAAGGCTTATCATATATATACAAGGCCAAGTTTGGATTGAATATGTAAAGGAGAAGTGGAAGAGTTTTTGATATGAAGAGTCAAGGCAAAATAAGATGGAATTCTGATTAAGGATAGAACATCCAGACCGAGCTGCAATAGAATATTTGATCAGTGAGGATCCAGTTTAAAGTCAGAGCAGATATATGAATTAGAAAAGATAGTTGCTTCTTCAAAAAGGTCAATCCATTGTTACTCTCTAACAATTGTAGTAGTGATCCAAATCTCTTTACAAAGTAGACTTAACAGTCTTTCATAAATCCTCTCACAAGGTGGCATTTACACATTGAAGTGTTTGAAGACATCTAGCAAGGACACTCCTAATAGGGTGATTAAATCCTCTAATAGGGTCACACCTAACAGTGTGTTTTGTAACCTTCAATAGGTTTTGCTCCTAATAGGGCTCACTTTAGAAGAGTGAAAAATAGTAACTAGTTGCAATTGATGGTTTTCCCAAATTGGGTTTCCAAGTTAGATCTTTGTTTCATCTGTGTACATGGTATTTTCTTTATGCTTTATGTTTCAGCACTTAATCACTAAAGGATAATCATAGTTAATTAAGAGAAGATCATAATTAATAGCAATAGGCATGGCATGAATAGGAGTAGGTAAAGTTTCAATACTTACTTTAATAGGTAAAGTGATAATACCCAAAGTTTTTAGCAAGATTTTCAAACCCATAGAAAGGAATCTAGAATCATGTTGAATTGATGAAGTATCCACCTTAATTTTATTAAAAAATAATTTCTATACACATTAATACTAGATTTATTATCAATTAAAGTTCTTTGAATAAGATTACTATTAATAAGGAGAACAACCATAAGAGAATCATGTTGATCTTGAATTTCCTTTGAAGGAAAGTCATCTTGAGAAAATATATTTTGGGCTTTATTATTGGTCACATTTATGAATTCCAATATAGAAGTTATATTAGATTTCACATGAGGTGGAATACTCATGTTTCTCAAGGCTTTTTGTAATGCTTCATGATATGTAGGTGAATTTTAAAGAAGCTCCAAAAGGGATATCTTTGTAAAAGTAGCACGAAGTTGTTCTAATAAATGATATTCCTTTCCAAGATTTTGAGGAAGATGTTGTATAGGAGGAAGCACTGGATGAGAAGTAGGAAGAGGAGAAACAACTAAATTGGTAGGTTGTCTATAATTTCTTGTTTTATATTTGTGAGAAACCATATGATAATTATTTTATTGAGAACCTTTCACCATAATGATTGGTTTATTTTGAGGTTGAGGGGTATCTCGACAAATATGGAAAACAACCTTAGGTTTTTCATTACCCAAAATATTGACAACATTGAATTGATTAGGATCTCTAGAAGGGAGAGCATTAAAACAAAATTGGTAATGATATTATCCTTTTCTTCAAGGGTATCCTTATGAGTGGAACAATATTTAGAATGGTGATTAGGGATTTCTATCAAGACTTCATCTCCAAAAGGGATGTCATTTAATGAAGGTAAGGTGATATTTAGAAAGGTATTTATTATATCCTCTTCATGGTCTAAAATATTCTCATAAAGGGGGTACATCTCGGGAGAAGGGTCAAAATCACTCATTAATGCTTCATTCGTAGAGGGAAAATCATAGAGATGAATAAAAAATGAAGTGTCCTTAAAGGAATGAACAACCATATTAATATTTTCTACCATAATATCATTATCTTTCACCAAGGTACCCTCATGGGAGAGATATATATCAAGAAAATAGTCAACATTGTCTTCTAAAGGTTCATCCAAAATAGGGAGGTCATTGAGAGAAGTATTATTGCCTTGCCTCAGTATGTCCTCATGAGAAGGAGGGCCTTTATGAAAGAAAAATGAAACTAATCTATAGAAAATATTAATTATGAGCTAACCAAATTGTAAATGATATTTTCAATACACACACTTATACATATATATAAATACGCGCACACACACACACACACACACACATATGTGTGTGTGTGTGTGTGTGTGTGTGTGTGTGTGTGTGTGATACCACAATAGTGGGTTACACTTTTTTTCCTTAATGGACAATGAAGTATTCATTTTGAAAGAAACTTTTAGATTCGAATCCATATTGTCGTTAAACCATTTGAAATCTGAAGATGAAGTAAACTAGAGTCTTTTAGGATTTTCTGTGTAGATTCTATATATATATATATATATATATATATATATATATATATATATTTGAAATGATTTTAATAGTTTTTTTTACTCCCACTAAAACTGCTATGTTGCTGAAAACATCATTTTCAAAAAGTTACATTGACTTCATAGGGCATAACTTTTTTTCTAAAATAGGTATCAATGTGATTATTTTGAATTTGGTTTTGTAAAATCCATACGGAGGGCATGCAATTCGTTTGATGACATTATCATGATTATTGCATATTTTATGAATGTTTGAAGTAGGGTAAACCGTAATTTTGACATACCTTGACTGCATAGCTTATAAATTGTTGTGTATTTATCAAAATTCTTTTTTTTTTTTATAGAAAGTAGACTCGAAGCCGGAGGGTACTGTTATTTTTCAAAAAAAAAATCCTTTTTTCTACTATTTTTCATTGAACATCAAACTTGGAGGTTTATTTTTGATAAAAAAAACCTACATTTGATGCACGTCACAAAACGTAGACCTAATGAATTCAAAAATTGTCAAATCTATATTTGTTATAAAGCTAGTTCAGAGTAATTGTGTGATGTAAAAGGACGTCTCCATATTCTTCCATTTGAGTAGAGCACTTGAGGCCCAAAGCCATGAAAATCACAGATTTTTCTTGACCTCTGGAAATGGACATGATTTTGTGGGTTTCGATAGAAACTACTTTCTATCGAAAGTAATTTCATGATTTGGCATTTGTTATCCATTTACTAAAGCACTTTCAATTGAAAGTTTCAAGTTTTGATAGAAAGTCATAGCTAACTTTCGATAGAAACCTATGTCAGCCTATTAGGTGTTGTTTCGGGTTCAGAACAATCACATATAAATAAATAAATGTTTTCATCATCTTATTAATTTGAAAGTTTCAAAATTATTCACATTTTGGAAAAGGAATACAATTTTGCAAATTGTGATGGGAAATTAAAAAACAAGGCTAAATAAGAGTACACGACATTATTCAGAAGTGACTGAACAAAGACTATGTGAAGAAGATCGGGAAAGGTATTATAATAAGAAATAAAGTACATCTCTCTCTCTCTCTCTCTCTCTCTCTCTCCATATTTTAAGTTGATGATTATTACTTGTCTTAATGAAACATGTAAGCATGATATTGCAATATCCTAATTTGATAAAGAAGACCTAATTAGACCTATTAGGACATAATTAGACCTAAGACCCTAAAACCTACCTAATTAGACCTAAGACCTTAAACCCTAAACCTTACCTAATTAGACCTAAGACCGTAAACCCTAGAAATCCTAAGTAATTAGACCTAGATTATTGTTGGAAATATGGATGGAGTAACTGAGAGGGGAGGGGTGAATCAGTTACCACAAAAATAAATCCAAAAGTCCCTTAGATGTCTTCAATATATATTACTGTTACTCGGTAGATTAACTTATCATT
>MU225243.1:1798984-1811329 GCA_018584345.1 Thuja plicata
ATATATACATATATATATATATATATACACATATATATAGATATATATATATATACATATATATTTATATGTATATATATAGATGTATATATATATATATAATTTTAAGTTGTCTAAAATTTTTACATGTATGTGTCTTGTTCAGGTGTTGAAAGAAGATCAATCCATGGATGCAAGAGGGTAGAAAAAAAAAAGATCCCTGCATTCAGTTATGAGTACATATAGTAATGTGTGGTCATTTTACACTAGAGATTACTCGTGCTTTTGTTATGACTGCATTTCTAAAAACTATGGTGAATGTATCAACCAAAAATGTGGATATGTTAATGAATGGAATTTGGTTCCACTAGATGTTACTAATACAAATGATAAAGTTGAGGATGAAATCTTTGATGAAATTCCATTGATTTCAACCGATTATGACCATATCTCAGGTTTGATAAAAATTGGTATGTGTCCATGTAAATAGTGTTCTTATTCAAGTTATTCAATGTATCTATGTTTAATTTATATTTAGAGGTCCCTCAAATTGAAAACATATTTTGCAGGACATGTTTTTCTAGTAATAGTAGAGCCTGGAAAATTGGAATGTGTTAGTTACTATTTATTATGTTGCACCAAGGAGAGGATGAAGCTAACAAAGAATGAAACAAGCGATGAAATTATGTTTCCAATAGGTTAGTAATGTACATGTTTGTGTTTAATTTATTACAATTGAGGTTTAACTTACGATGTAATTATGTGTTTATGGTTAATTTCACACACACACACACACACACACACACACACACACACACACACACACATATATATATATATGGTGTAGGAGCACACCTAACTCAAACCCCTAGCTCCTTATTTTTGGCATGTACTGACTCTAGCCAAGTCAGGAGAGTGTGTGTGGACCTTACAAGGTCATTTGTTTTATTTCCCTAAAATGGACATGACTAGGTCAATCCATGTCTAGATAGGTTGCTTAGTTGGTTTCTTTTAGTTGTGTGTGTGTGAGGTAGTTTGGAAGTCTCTAGAAATCCAACCAAGGCATCAGGAACTTTGGATAAGATTCTTGGTATCACTGGCACTCGGCATACACTAGTGCCTAGGAACTCGGCCTACATTGCCTAGCAGCTCAGCCTACATTTGTTCCTAGAAACTCGGCCTACATTTGTGCCTAGCAGCTTGGCCTACATTTGTGCCTAGCAGCTCGACCTACATTTTTTCCTAGTAGCTCAGTCTACATTTGTGCCTAGCAGCTCAGCCTACATTTGTGCCTAGTAGCTCGACAAACACTGTTGCCTAGCAGCTCAACCAACACTGGAGCTCGGCTTGCTTTACTGTTGCTCGGCAATATTCTATCGTAACGGCCCATGAAAAGTGGATCTTGTCTTTTATGGACAATATGGTTAGTGTAATGGTTCCTGAAGAGATTCTTGCAAATTAGTGGACTGTTAGGGATGTTTCCTATGAGAGGATGGTTACTAATAACATCCAAAGCATTCATTTCAGAGATCTAGAGGGTAGAGGTGGTATAAGAAGAGAAGCTACAAGAAAGTTAGAGATTTGCAAATTATTGTACTATTTTGTTTTGTTTCTAGTAATGAAATTTGCAGACTGTGTCTTTAGTGGATATCAAGTCTCTTTGTGGTTCCTTTTTCATGCAAGTAGATTAGTTACTTTATTTTCTATTTTGGCAAGCTATTAGTTCTTCACCCATTCTGGGTTGTAAATAGTAATGGCCCCTAGAGATTCCTGAATCCATGGTGAGAATCATGTGTTGGGATGGAGCTCGAGAGGAGCCCTTGTACATAGTTTCATTTTTGTTTTATGTAGGAGAAGCAACAACAAAGAGTCTGTAGATCTTACCCTAAGCGAGCTTGGTAATACTCCGGCTAGGGAAGAGAATGAAAGCAATGTTCAGAAAACATTGAATAAGTGAGTAGAATGAATCTATTTGTGTAGGTTTAGTAAGAAGGAGATGAGAAGAATTTTGATGGGGACTGAGTCTTGAAGAGGAGGTAGAGTTGAGAGTAACTTACCTCAGTTTAGGGTTGTGAACACCCTAAGAGATCTAGGAGAAAGATCTCATAACAGAGCCAAGCTGGTTCTATAGTAGCAACAAGACTTCTACCCACATCAGATTGGTATCAGAGCCCTAAAATATCTATGCATGTGTTGTTTGGATGTTATTTGCAGAAATGTCTATTGACTCATCCAAGATGGTGACCAATTCAGAACTCGCAAAAGATGTGGAAGAGAAAAAGGAGGAGAATAGACTCCTAAAGGAACAGTTAGCTAAAATGGTGACTAAGTTGGAAGAAGTGAATCTTAAGACTACAGCAGTCAGTGAACAGATGAGAGAAGTTTATTGAAAGGGTAAAACAATGGAAGAGGAAGACATTATTCCAGAGCCAAACCCTATGCTTCAAGAAGAGCCATTCTTGAAAGCATTGAAGGCAATGATTGGTAAGTCCTTAGATGGTGTGCCTCTATTTAGTGGCAAGATGGAACTAGAATTAATCATGGAATGGATAGAAGGTCTTGAAAATCACTTTGAATGTGATAATGTGACCAAAGCTTAGAAAGTAAGAATAGCCAAGACAAGGTATAGAGGAACTGCTCTCACTTGGTGGAAGTTTTTCCAAGATGAGAGGGAAAAAGAAAGAAAGAACCCCATAACTAGTTGGAAAGGTATGGTGGCCAAGATGAAGTAAACTTACCTTCTTGATGATTATGAAGTGTAGTTGCACAAAAAGAGATATAATATGAGACAAAAAGATTTAGAAGACAGTTCCTACACCAAAGAATTTCACAAACTATGCTTAAGGTCACATGTGATGGAAGAAGAAAGCTTGAAAGTGGCTAGGTACTTGAATGGACTCAAGTGGAGTATCCAAGAGGAAATTAGTCTCTTAAACCCCAAGTCTGTACACCAATGTTACCAGCTAGCCCTCAAGGTGGAGGAAAAAGCCAAGAAGAAGCAAGATTCAAATAGCAGAGGAAGAGGAAGAGACAGCAGAGGTCATAGATGAGGATATGGAGGAAGAAATCAGAGTGATTCCAAACACACTGAGAATAAAGGAGAATCCAGTAACACAAGAGGTGGTTATAACCATGGAAGAGGTTCAAATAATAGTTCAAGAGGAAGAACTAATAACTAAGGAAGAGGATCTTAATTCTCTTCAATGAAGTGTTACAACTGTTAGCAATTTGGACATCTTGCATATCGGTGTCCTGAAAAAGGTTCTAATTCTCAAGGAGGTGGGAAAAGAGTTAACTATGTCCAAGAAGAATCAAGTTGCAGCAACAAGCCATCTGAGGTACCTTTAGAATCAGAAGAAGGTGAGAACCTCGTGATAAGGAGGACCTTAATCAGAGAGCCAAGAAAAGAAAAACCAAGCCAAAGGAGAGCACTCTTTAGAGTGAAGTGCAAGATTACAGGAAAGGTGTGTAGATTCATTATTGATTTGGGTTCAACCGATAATATCATTAGTGAAGAGGCAGCCACCAAGTTTAATTTGAAAAGGATTCCACATGAAAACCCATACAAGGTTACATGGATTAACAAAGGACATCATGTGTTTGTAGGAGAACAAGCATGGGTAGAGTTCACCATTGGCAAGTATAAAGATAGAGTTCTATGTGACATTCTTCCCATGGATGAATACAATCTTCTACTTGGAAGGCCATGTCAATTTGATAGGCAATCCATGCATGATGGAACCAAGAATGTATACCCATTCAATAAAGATGGAGTGACTTTCAAAAATCATTCACTAATAGAAGAAGGAGAGATGAAGACATCAAGTACAAGTGTGCTCATGGTTGGTGAGAAGGAATTCTTGAAGACTCTAGGAGAAGGAGAAGGAGTTGGGTTTTCTTTAGTATTGAAGCCAAAATATGAAGTTGCTGCCAAGAAATTAGAGATACCAAAGGAGGTAAAAGAAATACTTGAAGAGTATAAGGATATTGTGAATGATGGCCAGCCCACTCTCCTACCTCCTAAGAGACTTGTTAGCCACAAGATTGACTTCATACCAGGAGCTACCTTACCCAACAAAGCTTCCTATAAGATGACCCCTCAACAAAATGAGGAGATAGCCAAGCAAATCAGAGGGTTATTAGACCAAGGCCTAATTAGAAAGGGCATAAGCCCATGTGCAGTCCCTACTATTTTAGCACCTAAGAAAGGAGGAGCTTGGAGACTTTGTACTAATTCTAGATTCATTAATAGAATCACCATTAGGTATAGGTTACCAATACCCAGAATTGAAGACCTAATGGATTGTTTAGGGGAGGCAAAGTACTTCAGCAAGATTGATCTTAAGAGCGACTACCACCAGATCAGAATTAATAAAGGACATGAATGGAAGACAGCTTTCAAAACTACAGAAGGTTTGTATGAATGGCTTGTAATGCCATTTGGTTTGTCTAATCCTCCCTCAACTTTTATGAGGTTGATGAATGAGGTATTGGTAGAATGCATTGGTAAGTTTGTTGTTGTCTACCTAGATGACATTTTAGTTTTTAGCAGAACTAAGCAGGAGAATATTAGGCATTTGAAAATTTCTTTCAAGAAATCACATGATGAAAAGCTAATGATCAATTTGGAGAAGTGTCACTTCATGAAGCAGGAACTTGTATATCTCAGCTTTGTTTTGTCACAGGGTAACCTCAAAATGGACCAAGAAAAGGTGGATGCCATTCTAAGTTGGCCTACTCCCAAGGCTTCAACTAAGGTGAGAAGTTTCCATGGTTTAGCTTAGTATTATAGAAATTTCATTAGACATTTCAGTGGGATTTTTGCACCCATGTTAGACACCATTAGAGGTGGGATGAAGACAAAGTTTCAATGGACACCACAAGCTGACAAAGGGTTTGAAACACTCCAGGAGAAGATCACAGAGTTGCCTACTCTAGTTCTTCCAAGCTTTGATAAGATTTTTATAGTAGAATGTGATGAAAGTAATGTGGCCATTGGGGCTGTCATAATCCAAGAAGGAAGACCAGTAGCTTTCCATAGTGAGAAGCTAAATGATGCAAAGAAGAAGTACTCTTCTTATGACTTAGAGTTGTATGCTCTAGTCCAAGCACTCAAGAAGTGGGGGAACTACTTTCTACCAAAGGAGTTCATAGTATAAACTGATAACCAAGCTCTAAGCTTCCTTATCTCTCAAGACAAACTTAGCAGCAAACACATGAAGTGGGTGGAGTATCTACAAGCCTACACTTTCAATATCAAGCATAAAAAGGGAGTAAAAAACAAGGTTGCTGATGCTTTGAGTAGAAGGCTACTCAGAGTCTAAGAATTTCAGCTATAAAGCATAGGTATTGATATCTTCAAAGACCTATATGTTGATGAAGATTTTGCTCAAATCTACAAGGTATGCAAGGAGCTTAAAACAACTTTCATGGTGAGTTTTCTAAATATAATTTGTAGAATGATTTATTATTTAAATGAGGTTATATTTGTGTTCCTAAAGGGTCTATGAGGGAGAATTTGATTCAAGAAAAACATAATGGAGCACTTAGTGGTCATTTTGGAGTCAGTAAGACTCAAGAGCTAGTCACTAGGTCCTATTTTTGGCCTAGAATGAATAGAGATGTTAGACAGTATGTTGAGAGTTGTGTAGTGTGTAAAAAAGAAAAGGGCACATCTTCTAATTCAGGTCTTTACCAGCCACTTCCAATCCCAACCAGACTAGGGGAATTCATAAGCATGGATTTTGTAGTTGGTTTGCTAAGAACAAGGCAGGGATATGAAAACATTTATGTTGTTGTGGATAGATTCAGTAAGATGGCACATTTTATACCTTGTAAGACCAGTCATGATGCTTGTAACCTTTCTCAATTGTTTTTTAGGGAGTAGTGAGGATACATGGACTCCCACTTAGTATTGTTTCAGATAGGGATAGAAAATTCATGAGCCATTTTCAGAAGACCTTATGGAAAAAGCTTGGCACTAACTTGTCTTTTAGATCTGCCTACCATGTGCAGACAGATGGCCAAATAGAGGTAGTCAATAGGATTCTTGGTAACTTGTTGAGATGCCTCACAAAGGAGTATGGTCAAGCATGGGACCAACTCATTGGACAAGCTGAATATGCATGTAATGATACATTGAACAGATCAACTAGTAAGAGTCCTTTTGAAATTGTTTATGGCTTTCACCCAAGAGGAATTTTTGAGCTTAGAGAATTGAAGGAAGGAATGTATGGTAGTAGATATGCTGAGGAATTTTCTCATTCAATGAGAGAAGTCCATGAAAGTATGAGAAAGAAACTGATTGAAAATGCTGAAAAGGTAAAGTAAAAGGTGGATGCAACAAAGAGGGATGTTCAGTTTCAGATTGGAGACTTTGTGATGGTGCACTTGAAAAAACATAGGCTACAAAAATGTTTTCATCATAAGCTATAGATGAAGAGGCTAGGTCCATGTAAGATACTTGAAAAGTATGGAAACAATGCATACAAGGTGGAGCTTCCTGAAGACATTGGGTTGTCACTAGTTTTCAACATTGCAGATTTAATAGCATACAAAGGACAAATTCAAGATGATGATCAGAACCTTCAAGAGGTAATACAAGAGGTAAAATATCTAAAATTAACCCCTACCCCATTTATGACAGCTTAAAAGATACTAGACTCAAGGGTCTACATGAAGACTAGGAACAAAGACTATATGGAGAACCTTGTCAAATGGCATGGAAAAGAGGATGTTGATGCTACTTGGATCAGAGAAATAGACTTCAAGAGGTTGGGCATTGATCCAAACATGCTCAATCTAAGGATGGATTAACCTTTCTTTTATCTAGGGGAGTATGGTGCAGGAGCACACCTAACTCAAACCCCTAGCTCCTTATTTCTGGCATGTACTGACTCTAGCCAAGTCAGGAGACTGTGTGTGGACCTTACAAGGTCATTTAGTTTATTTCCCTAAAATGGATATGACTAGGTCAATCCATGTCTAGATAGGTTTCTTAGTTGGTTTCTTTTAGTTGTGTGTGTGTGTGTGAGATAGTTTGGAAGCCTCTGGAAATCCAACCAAGGAATCAGGAACTTTAGATAAGCTTCTTGGTATCACTGGCACTCGGCATACACTGGTGCCTAGAAACTCAGCCTACATTGCCTAGCAACTCGGCCTACATTTCCTAGCAGCTCAATCTACATTTGTGCCTAGCAACTCGGCCTACATTTGTGCCTAGCAGCTCGGCCTACATTTGTGCCTAGCAGCTCAGCCTACATTTGTGCCTAGCAGCTCAACCTACATTTGTGCCTAGCAGCTCAGCCTACACTGATGCCTAGCATCTCGGCCTACACTGGAGCTCGGCTTGCTTTACTGTTGCTCGGAAATATTCAGTCGTAACAGCCCGTGAAAAGTAGATCTTGTCTTTTATGGACAGTATGGTTAGTGTAACGGTTCTTGAAGAGATTCTCGCGAATGAGTGGACCATTAGGGTTTTTTCCTATAAGAGGATGGTTACTAATAACATCCAAAGCATTCATTTCAAAGATCTAGTGGGTAGAGGTGGTAGAAGAAGAGAAGCTATAGGAAAGTTAGAGATTTACAGATTCTTGTACTGTTTTGTTTTATTTCCAGTAATGAGAAGTTGCATACTGTGTGTTTAGTGGATATCAATTCTCTTTGTGGTTCCTTTTGCATGCAAGTAGATTAGTTACTTTATTTTCTATTTTGGCAAGCTATTAGTTCTTCACCCATTCTGGGTTGTAAACAGTAATGGCCCCTCGATATTCCTGAATCCATGGTGAGAATCATGTGTTGGGATGGAACTCAAGAGGAGCCCTTGTACATAGTTTCATTTTTTCTGTAAGAGAAGTAACAATAAAGAGTCTGGAGATGTTACCCTAGGCGAGCTTGGTAATATTCTGGCTAGGGAAGAGAATGAAAGCAATGTTCAAAAAACATTGAATAAGTGAGTAGAATGAATCTATTTGTGTATGTTCAACAAGAAGGAGATGAGAAGCATTTTGATGGGGACTAAGTCTTGAAGAGGAGGTAAAGTTGAAATTAACTTACCTAAGTTTAGGGTTGTGAACACCCTAAGAGATCTAGGAGAAAGATATCAAAACAGAGCCAAGCTAGTTCTGTAGCAGCAACAAGACTTCTGTCCACATCAATATATGTGTGTGTGTGTGTGTGTGTGTGTGTGTGTGTGTGTGTGTGTGTGTGTGTGTGTGTGTGTGTGTGTGTGTGTTGTTGAACTTATATGTGCAGGTTTAGTTGTTGTGCAAGGAACATATTTGAAGGAAACCAAAATATTAAAACATGGGATTCATTTTATTGATTATCAACCTTCCAACAAGGTTTATCAGTATAGCCATCTTGTAATTTCCACTGTCCTATCTCTTCATCCAGTGACAGGATGTGGGGTTCATAAGTGGAGACTTGATACTGATGACCATGAGATAATATTAAATTTTATCCAAGAGTGATCCGAACCACTTGATGTGGTCTAAAACACGCTTGAAATATCAAGATATGTACTAAATTTGTCACGGGCAAGACCAAAGGTTTTCTTAGCTCCATTCTTTCCTACCGGTGCCCATGTAGTGAATGGAGCAATTTTTTAAAATTTATTTTAATATATCTCAAAAATGTCTTCAGAATGTGTATTTACTTTAAAGTTTTATCTAGTGAATTAATTCTAGGTCATGTGGATACTTATTTAGTTGGAATATTATGAATGTGTAGATTGAATGCATGTTATGTTATTACTTAATTCTACGATATAATTTTCCATAAATACTTTTAAAATTAGGATCAGTCATGTATATATTAGACACATACATCAAACATGTATATTTAAAAGCATGAACTAGACATCATCATTTATATCATAAGTCAAGTACATTTAATCAACAAATGTGTATAGGTCACTTGAACTATATCTAGAGTAAAATTATAACATAAAACATAGAGATCAAGTACACATATATAGTTCACATACATACATGTTTAAGATCAATGAATCACTATGAATACACATACATCTAGAGTGAAAGTATAGATTAGAATGAAAGTATATAACACATACATACACATGAAACATCAATCATAGATCAAATATGTAAAGATCAATCATAGATCAAGTATGTAAACATAAAACATAGAGATCAAGTATTGTAAGCTCATGAAACATGTGTATCATGTCAAACATAAATCAAAGTGTACAAAACATATGTCAATCAATTCTAAGTAGATATAAATGAAATAATATAACATCAAAAATATGTATGTATGTTAATATGTCTAGATCATATATGAAAGTGCCTATAGGACTCATCATGATGCCTCCTCACTAAGTGGTCATGCCCAGGGTGACTATCATGCTGTGAAGGATGTGCAAATCCCTACAGAAAAGGAGAAATAAATATATATAAATGTACACATCTTTTTAAGTTTGAAAAAATATTACAAGTTCAAACATGTTATAAAGTGTGCAAAAACATGTACTACGTGCATGTACACACATAAATAAATAAAAAACTCACATGTCCACTATTGATGTCATCATCGAGTGAGTCTCAATGACGTACATGATCAGTGCTCAAAGCAAGAGTAACAAGAGGCATATCCTCGTAGAGGAAAAAGTAAATTTACATGCACATCTAGATGAAATATTGCAAATTTTTAAATAACTTAAATTGTAACATTAAATATATATAATCTAATAATTTATACATGTGTAGATGGTGGCACGTGATAGTACTCATACTCCCTAGCCTCGATCCTATCAACCAATATATCAAGATTGTTTTGTGTCTGGTCCAAGCTCATCTCTGCATCAGCAACATGCATAGACTCCACATGTCTCTCTAATGATGAATGCAAGGAACTAACCAAATGAGATGGCATGGAAGTTGTTGATGACATTATTTTTCCATTAGTATACTCACTCTAAAAATAATATAGAAAGCATTACCGACAGACAACAAGCATTACCAGTGAACCACAAGCAGTACCAGTGAAATGGAAGCATACCCGACAGAACAAAGATTTTGAGAAAAATGCTAAGTATAAAAGTGACAAACATCACCAGTGACCAAAAGCATCACTGGTGACCACAAGCATTACCAGCGACATATTTTTCAGAACTAACCTGACAGAAATAGAAAAGGTATACCCGATGACTAGTTCAAGAAAGGAACACCGACGATCAAGAAAACCAACCATCAGAACCGACAGACAGATCAAGAACCCGCAAATTGTGGATCTAAGTTTTACACGACGGTTAAAGCAATGTAATTCTATTTATAGAGTTTTGTTTTGTTTTAAATCATATTAGATGGTCATGCAAGCTTTATGTAAATTCTTTAAAGCATCCTAATGGATCAAAAGCATATCTAACTAAAGATCAAGGTCAAGTTGTAAACCTTGGATCTAGAGTTAACTTACGCTGCATGAATCAAGAATTGAACCTAAACTAGTATAAATAGATGTTCATACTCAATTGTGAGTACATGAGATCTTATTATTGATAGCCACAAAGAGAATCTAAGGAGTAGAAGGAAAAATTCATGCAAAGATAAAAAAACAGAGTATATCAGTTATCAAGAACACACAGAGGCTACCGACGAGCAGACAAAGGTACTATTCAATCATGGAAGGATGATTACTTATATGTATGAAGCTTTATAGGATTTTTTATCAGCAATTGAAGATTGCATTTATCATCAGATCAAAGACTTATGTAGTTTCATTCTAACAAGTGCATCACATCTAAAATCCTTTTGTAGAAGGTGGACTTAACCGTTCTTTCCAAATCTCTTAACAGAGTGCACACTTAACAGTGTTGCTAAAGATTCAAATGAAGTAGATCTTAATAGGTCTCCACTATAATACTCCTAACAGGGTAGGTCATTAAAAGTGACCAAATGTAAGCCTTAACCGTCCCCTTCTTATTTGCAAATAGTGAATTTTTGTGGGTAACAATCACCACCGCAGTTTTTACTTCCTTAACAGGAGTTTTCTGCGATATCATATCTTGTGTCATGTGTTATCTATTTTCATGAATATTTCTATTATTTTTACATATCAAAAGAATGTATGATATGATTACATATGAATAAAGAAAGATGAATAGTTAGATAAGATAAATTACAAATTGATGACTAAGGGTTAATGGGCTAACCAAGAAAATTTTTAGAGGTACTGATTCACCCCTCCCCTCTCAGTACATCATCTCAATATAATTCCAACAATTGGTATCAGAGCTAAGTCTCTCTCTCTTGAAAATCTTAAAGACTTGAGAGAAAATATCGGAGCAATGGACAAGTTCAGACTGGACATGACTATTGAGAATGAGCAGTTACACATGCAAATAAACTTTGAGCAATATAAGGAGGCGAAGATAAAACTGAGAAAAATTCTTCATGAAAGACAGATTATGGCAACCAGGCTGAATGAGAAAGACTACAAAGAAATAGAAATACAAGAGTACTTTGAAATAGAAGAATCATCATTGAGCAAAGCTTCAAACGCATTAGTTGAAGAAATTAAAAGTATGCAGGAGATCAATCTACATCTGACAGATCAAATCAAGATGCTACAAATTGGTCAAGAAACTTAAATGGTAAAAATGATTGACGTTATGAATGATGCAAGAAAATCTGAAAATGAAAGAACACTAGCCATTGATGATAGGAGGAAAATTACAGAAAAACTACAAGAGAAAGAATCAGACATTCAAAGACTCACTAAGCATCACCATGAGGTCACCAACTAGATTATTCTTATGAGCCAAGAAGCAAACAGATTAAATACAAAACTCATTGAAAGAGTATAGATCATAGGTGAGCTAAGAGAAGAGAATGAGAAATTGAAGCATGAATCAAAGTCCAAAATCAACACAATGAATTAATCAAAAAGGTTGAGGACAGCAACTAAAGGATGGATGATTTTCTTGATGGACAAAGAAGAGTCAACAACTACACAGGATTAGGATACAATGAGAATGGTGAATCCTCAAATCAATCAGATCAGAGGAATTCTTTCACAAACCAAAGATCCAAGAAGCTATCATGCAATCACTATGGAAAACCAGGCCACACCTCAAACATCTGCAGAAGCAAAATGAAAGTTATTTCTCAAGCACAATCTACTTTTATTGGTAATTGTTATAATTGTCAAAAGAAAGGAAACAAGGCACATGAGTGCAGATCCAAAGTGATGAATCTAAAGAGAAAAACCTATATGGACAGGTACTGTCCTACATGCAAGATGAATGGGCATACACATAAGGAATGCTGGAAAAAGAATAACAAAGCATGGACTCCAAAGGAGAATGATAAAAGCTACAAACTAGCAAGAGAAGGTAACTCATATGTT
>MU225243.1:1877689-1899995 GCA_018584345.1 Thuja plicata
TGAAACATAGTTATATAAGAGTCATACAACCTTCCCAAAAGAACAGGTTGTTGGATGTAGACAGTTTTATTCAAAATCAATAAAGTTCTCTATTTTTTTCTGAAAAATCACTGGTGTTTCGATTCTACATGTGCTGCATAAACTGGGATCGAAAGTTTAATGATTTTAGAAGTCACATTGGTGAGTTACCTAACGAATGCACTTGGTCTGAAGCAATTTGGTGATCTCTGGTCAGAGTTAGAGCTGTTTCTTTCCTAATTCCCAGGAAACCCTAGTTCCAGCAGGGTTTTGGGCAAATGGAGTTACAGATCATGACTGTACCATCCAATTTGCACAAAACCCAATGAAAATGGAAGCATTGGTAATGTACTATAAGATTCTAGAAGCAGGAGGTTAGGAGTTGAAGGGAACGATTTATGCTTGCAAGCCCTAGGCCAAATATTATGATGTATTTGGTCCTAAATTGTAGGAATTTGCTTACCTAGAGTCAGATAAGCCCAAAGTGAGTAATCCAAAGGTGGATTAGGTGTTCTCAGATACCCTTGAAGAGAGCCAAAGACCTGTCTTTAGTTTATGCACCCATTTCATTGGTCTTTATTTGAAAACCAAGCCTATTAGGGCCCTATTAGGTCTGTGTACTTTGGAAGATTCTTGGAGTGCGGGAGTAGATCAAAAGTTGGTCTTGTGGGGTAGTGTTTGGGTTGTTGAACATCTTCAAATTACATCATTTGGTCTGGTGTTGGGAGTAGGTTGCATCAGAAATTCCAACTTTTGTCAAGTCTAGCCTTGTAGCCCTGTTTTGGAAGGGACTAGTAAACATTATGATAAGTTGCAAAAAGAAGTGTGTTTGTGAACTTAGTTGTTGTTCTTTGGATTGTTAAAGGTGTATAACAATCAAAGAAAAGTGTGGAGGCACTTCTTTGAAGTCTTATTGAAACTTTAGTCTTTTGGAACATTAGATCTCAAAGGTCTAAGAGGATCAAACCTTCCACTGTTGCACTCTGCATCAACAAGAGGTTTAACCATGTTGCTCAAAGCTTCAAACAACTCAGCCAATGAATGGGGACCTACTCAATGACATGCAATCTGAAATGCAAACTATTATGCAGTAAAGGATGAATGCAAACTACCATCTACCAGCAGAGATGAAGAAAGAAGGTGTAACAATGCAATTCCCGCATTACTAAGATTGTGAAACTTTGAAAATACCCAGATTATCTTGATCTCATTCTCTATTAACTCTCTTCCCAATCCCTTATGCAATAATTAATCTATTGAACTAAGATATGCAATGAAAAGAAATCTGAGTGCTTATGCTGAAGACAGTAAACATACAATCCACTAAATGAAAATAACAAAACCCAGTTCATTAGTATTCATTCAATTTCTAGTATTAGCATCCTCATTCAAAACATCACATAGCTAACTAAGATGAACAACAAAAATCACTTCAAACTCAAAGTCGCACACAGTATTCCCAGCTATAGGGGTTCGCCCAAAGTAATTTTTGCCGATCTATTTACTTTACACAAATTTACATTTATAGGTCTTCTCAAAAATGACCAGTTACAATAATGAATGCCTCTTTATAATATTCTGAGAGGAACATTCTAATAATAAACTTGGTCAGTTACAAATACTTACAAGGATGACAAAATGCCCAAAATGGAGACAATATACAAAAATTGGGAAGACAACAAAGGTCAACAGATTCTATGCCTGCTTCTATGTAATGGATTTTCCTCTATAAGCCTTCATTGCATATTTTACCTTTACCAATCTCTGAGCATCAGGAATGATTACATTGTCAGCTCGGATCATCCAAAAATCATGCATCTCTGTCAATTCATCCAACCTGACAATCCAGGATTGGATCTTCTCCAATTCCTTTTTGATCACTGCATCTATCATACAGAGCTCACTAATCCTTGACTCTTGGAAGCTAGCCAGATCCGCAATATCATCTATGAAAGCAAGAAAATTAGCTTTAATTCACTCTATATTCACCATTTTGTCACTCCCAGAAACTTGAGATTCTGTGTGCAAAAATTCCAAAAACTCAAAAAGTTTGTCCATCTCCCTTTGCACTAACTCAATCACAGTCTTGAGTTCATTCACTGATCTTCTTGAGATCTCAATCACGAACTCTAGAGAATGCCTCCACTGAAACAATGGCTCCTACCCGGTCTTAAGGATGTCATTGGAGATCGAAACACTAGTCTTCATATCAATCACATCCTGCAAGGTGGCTAGTTTCTTTGTCAATCCAGTGGATGCATTGTAAATGGTCACCTGGTGCTTTGATGATGTATCCTTCAACTTTTCTTGATCAATTAGAAGGTTCCCCAAATTCTCGATGAAAATGGGGCCTTGAACCTTCATCACCTCTATCCATGCTCTTCCAATTTGCCCAAACTGTCTTTCTTACTGTAGCTTTAGTAGTAAGTTCTTATTTTCTTTCGCATTTGCGTCAAATTGAGAAGATGAAGTACTGCCAAGAGAAGATTTAATATACTCAATTAGCTCCTTATTTGCAGACTTGAGGACTTCCTTCTCTGCTCAGAGTTCTTCTAACCTATCCTCAATCTGCTCATTGGTGGTTTTCCAATGTTCACCATTGAGTCATGCACCGACACTCCTAGGTCCACAATTCTTATCTGGAAATCATTAGCTGAAAGTTCATGAAAATTTCCTTCTTTCTATGGCTTTGCTATTTCCATTAACATATGCCTAGATGTGGAATCATGGGAAAGGGCTGCCACAGACTTTTCCTCTTCGCCTTCTTCACTGGTGGCTGAGATGAGGTTGCCTTAAGGATCAAGTCCTTTGAAGAAATGGCTTCCTCATGTTGTTTCTTCTTCTTTGAAATGGTTTCTTCCAACCATGAGTCTGTGGATAACACCTTTATTTTAGAATAAAGAGTTGTAGGATCAAACAACTTCTGGGCTACTTGAGGAGTCTGCTTGTCTTGAGATGGAATAGGGAAGGAGGCAACCTTAGTCACGGAAAGGGCCAGAGTGTTTGCAGGCTAAGAGGAGTCCTGACCATCCATCGGGTTTGTGTCATCCAAAGTGATGACTAGAATTGGTGAGGGATGCTTGGTCACAGACACCTCTTGTTCTTTCTTCTTTTCCTTTTCCTTATCTTATTTCTTCTCCTCTACATTTCCAATGTTTGGGAGAAAACCACTTCCACAGGTCAAAGTGATAGGGACATTCTTTTCAGGAGGCTGGTCACCTCCTTGCCCGGTGCGTTGCGTTGCACCTACTGAATCTGATGGTGCCACTGAAGAAGTGGCTGTTGAAGTTTATTTCTCAACACCTGAAGTCGTTCCTCCATATGAACTTGTGCCAGTAGTTCTTTTCCGTCACGGTTTGGTCCATTCCACCCACTTGTCGGTTCTCTTGATAATGCCTCTCATGAGAAGCTCCAATGAATCAACCACTGGACCAGTTGGTGGAGAGGAAGAAATGGGAAAAACCTTGATCTAGTCATAGGATGAAGGATGCATGAAGAGGCCATCATCTAGAATATTAGATACATCACTATACATTTTAATTTCATCCAAAGTTAAATGGGACCACAATTTCTCTCATGTCTGATACTCATTAAAACATTCGGCCCAAAAATCCTCAATATCCAGGACATGTCTATAGGCATGTCCGAGCTTCAAGTGATCTCTAACAAAACCCATAGGATCATATTGAGGCCTAAGAACTTTATAATCAAGTAGCTTGATCTTATCCTCAAAGTATTTTACCAAATTCTGGGCATCAGATCTGGATGCACAGGAATATGGACCAACAACCACAGGGATAGGAATTCTGGTGATCTTCTTCACATTTGAATATATAATGTTCACTTCCAATATCTATCGACATAGCTCCACCAAGACCACCTTATCTTATGGATACCAGGGCAATCTCTTAGGAAATATGGAGAAGGCTCATATCCGAAGATAAGAGAAACTTGGCAATTAGATGAAAGAACATCCATACTGACTAATTGCCGAGATGGCCTCTAGCGAGAATATTATTTCTTGGAAACCTTGAATTTCCTGATATATTCTCATTTTGAATGCATCTTTCACAGTAGTATATTCCTCAAAGCTCCGATGCAATTGCAGATTCATGTAGAACAAATATATTTTGGTGTTGTTGTTGAAATTCTGGATTGCTGGTAAGCCGGGCCATAGGTGTTGAGTCGCCAGAGCATAGATCAAGTATGAAGACATGTAGAACTGTTTGAATCCTTGATAGGAACTCAACCAGGATGCTAGCTTCTCACACATGATTTCTGCCCATTCAATGAACATATTTTATGCGCAGATGGCTTGAACAAGGAAGAAATTATATTCAACAAGATCCAGGATCTCGGGTTTTCTGTCCAATCTGGTCAACAGGGCCAGAATATCTACAATTTCCCTCTTTAGGGTTGTTCCAAAGAGATTCTTTGGGATCTTAATTTTCTTTGATCGAGGGGTCTGGAACCAGGTCCTCTGCATGTCTTCCCTCCTTAGAGTCTTCTTTTCATTAAGCATAGACGCAGATGAACCGAAGTCGATGTCGTAATACACATCTTTTGTGGGAATGCCAAAAGTGGATTGGATTAGGGTTTTATCAATTGACAGCAAAATACACTGATCCAGGAACATGATTTGCTTTTTCACTAGGTTGTATTCCTCTATACATTCTCTGACAAGCTTAGGAGCTTGGACTGCCATTGGAAACCCTGCAGCTTCTACCAGACCGTTGTCCTTGAGCTTCTGTGTAATAGGGTGAATTGGATGAGAATTCAATCTTCTATGCAAATCTCCGAGATCAAAGAATCTTATAGATGTGTTGGAAACTTCTTTCAATTCACTCTCAAGACCAATTAATCTATCGTAACCAGAAGACTTAACTGCCATTTACTATAAAACTAAGAACATGAGTGAAGATAAATGGCTTGCTATACAAATACGCTGAGCAGAAAATGATGGCAAATGCCGAAGAAATAGCCACTAAGATCTGAATGTTGGCACCACACGGATGAAATTAAGGTGACCTAATGGACACAATGGCAGGATTAGCATTAAATTTTGATAATCAACGACTATTCAAAATTTTAGTTTTGTAGAACATAACAGCCTCAAAATCCAAAAGCTTACACTTAACTTTATGTTCATTAGCCACTTGTTGAAACAAATCCTTAGTCTTGTGGAAAAAGTACATACTTTCCTTCCGATGCCAAAATGAGTAAACATTAGACCATTTTACCTTGTGCGGGTAAAGCACATAAGAGAATACGTTTCTCATAATCTTGTTTCCTTTATTTTATAATAGTATCCCGACGGCTTCACCTTTTATCCTTTTCGCACTTAAACAACTTCTTTTCTGTCGGGAGCACTTAACCTCATATTTTATCTTTTCACTTGTGTCAGGGTTGCACCTTTGAGACCAACTTTTCCAAATGCTACATGATCACCACCACTAATCCGCAACTTGATATCTCCAAGAGTTGAAAACTCTTTTTACGAACAAAAGTTTTATGAATCGCTTATGTAAAACACAGGTTTGCCTTTTGAAAAAACACATTGAGCATTACAGATCCAAGGGTGACTACTTCTCATTTAGAAGATGCTATGACACCCCTTTTCTTGACATACCTAAATCACCTAAATACCGAATGAAGCAGAAGGATTGAAAACCCGTTAGGCTCAAATAGGAAAGGAATATAATTTATTTGATAAGCACTTTAGGGGAAGGTTTCAAGATGAATGAGAAGTAAGTCACCAAAGAACAATTTACCCCCTAGGACCTAAAGACCCTAGACTAAAATTTGGCAATAGCTGGCTCTGACTAGGGACTTAGACATGCCAATGTCTGAGAAGGGACCCAGAGTCTCTGGTTTTGCACAACAAGACTGGTAGGAAAAACAACAGGCATACTAAACTAAAACACACAATAGGAAAGGAAACTAAACTAAACTAGACTATGAAAGAAAGAAAGAAAGTAGGAGAAAGGCAAAGCAAATCTACCTACACTAACACTAACTTGTAAGGGTTTCTTGCTTTAACTTTAGTATTTGGTAGAGCTTCAGATCCTACCCATTGTAGGAGAATGGAAGAATCTCTCCAGAAGGATATGTCAGAATAAAGGAATTATTTTATTTCACTTGTACAATCTTGAATGGTCCTTTCCAAAGCGAGTCAAACTTAGGATGCTTTCCTTTGGACTCGCGCCTTCTATCCCACAATAGGACCAAGTCACCTTGCATAAAATTTCATGGTCTGGCCTTCTTATCAAACAATGTTTTCAATCTCCTTTGATGATCAGTGATCTGGTCAACAAGATTTTCCCATTCTTCTTCCAACTTGGTCAGATACATGATTCATTTCTCCAAACCATTTTGGAAAACTGGATCTTTAATTACCTGTTTTGGCCTACAAATGGATAACTCCAGTGGAAGTGGGAGACTAGGTTCAATTCCGTAAACCATCTCAAAAGGGGATATCCCAATATCTCTCTTAGGTGTTATCCTATGTGCCCATAGAGCTTCATGCAATTTCTTGTGCCAATCCTTTAGACTCTTTGAAACTAGTTTCTTCATTATGTTAATCAGGTTCTTGTTGCTTGACTCAGCCCGACCATTTCCCTGAGGGAAATAATCTGATGAGTGACTAAGATGGATATTGTTGTTGTAGCTAAACTTTGTAATCTCTAAAGAAGAGAAATATGTGGCATTTTCCATCACTAGCTTCAACGGCGCTCCAAACATTACCAATATATTCTCCTTGATAAATTTAGAGACCACCTCAGATGTGGTTTTCTTGGTAGGCTTAGCCTCAACCCACTTGGTAAAGTAATCTATGGCAGTTATGACATATAGGTGACCTACAAAAGAGGGAGGATTTATCAGACCAATGAAATCAATCCCCCATTTTTGAAAGGGACCCCCTACTACAATCGGCTTCAATGGGAGAGCAGCCAAGTGAGGCTTACTAGAAAACACTCGACACTTATCACACCTGGCCACCCAATTGTAGGTATCTTTAAACATGTTGGGCCAGTAGTAACACTATCTCAATATTTTATATGCACTGACTGTGGATGAGAAGTGTCCACCACACACCTCATTGTGGAATAACTAGAGCAATCTCTCTTATTGTGGCTTGTCCACACACCTTAAGAAAGTTCCATCTATTTCCCTCTTATATAACTGGTCATCATAAATGACATACTTGGTTGCCTTGGTCTTCAAATCTCTTCTCTGTTTTTATTTCAATCCTTCCGGGAAATCTCCATAAGTAAGGAAATAGTCGATGTTGGAAAACCAGGGATCAAGAAGACTAACCATTAACACCTTCGAAGAATCCTCCTCTTGAGTTGTTTCCTGATTTTTAGCCATTATTTTACACAAGTCATTTCTTCTGACCAGCTTTGTTGGCTTGAGTTCAATATCATACTCCTGTACCTTCACTATCCATGCACCTCTAGTATTACATCCTATTTCTTATTGTGTCAAAATTCTCTTAACAGCAGAATCATGAATATAAATAACAAAATGGGAATGTAATACATAGAATCTAAAATTCTTCAGTGCCCTTACAACCGCATATGCATGATTCTCCATTTGAGAATATCTCAATTCATGATCCTTGAGTGGAGTGCTCATGAATGCAATAGGTTCTTGAATCCCTTCATTATTCTCTTGCATCAGGATAACAAACAATGTATGAGCTGATGCATAGCAGTACAATACGAACTCCTTGCTATAATTCGGATGCACCAACACAGGTGCTCTAGATATAGTGTGCTTGATTAAATCAAAGGCCTTCTTCCTAGAGTCATTCAACTTGAAACTTTGACCACCCTTAATAATATCAATTATGCATTTTGTAATCTCGAAAAAGTTAGGAACGAAGCACTTGAGAAATTTTACCTGCCCAAAGAATGATCTTGTTCCAGATTTTCTTGCCGGTGGGTTCAATTTCTAGATGGCCTTTACTCGCTCAGGGTCAATTCAGATTCCTTTGTGGGAAACAATATGACCAAGCAGTCTACCTTCGGTGACATAGAATATAGAATTCTTGGGATTGAGAGAGATGCCATTCTCTCTGCATCTCGTTAGCACTTTCTCAAGATCTCTCAAATGATCTTCTCTCTTCTTAGAGAAGACTGTTAAATCATCCAAGTATATAACTATTATTCTATCCCATAGGTCTGCAAATGAAGAGTTCATTTCCCTTTGGAAGGTAGCTCTAGCATTGATAAGCCCAAAGGGCATTCTATTGTAAGAAAATGTTCCCCAAGGAGTGGTGAATGTTTTCTTATACTTATCTTCTGGGTGTAATGCCCCGCCAGGAAACCCAAGAGGACAAGACATAAAATATCTATAAGATGCAAGTAATTTTTTTTTTTTTTGTTTAACTAGAATAATATTCATCATTGTACTTCATATCTCTAAAATAACATAAATACTTTTCTACAACTTGAATGCAAGATTTATTCAACTTAAGTCCTCACAGGTTCCCTAACATCACTACTAAAGCAACATTAACTAAACTATTTACATGCATAAGATATCCATTTAATTATGAGCTTAAAATATCTACATTAATTTTAATGCACCAAGGTAAATTGCGCTGACTTGTTTCTTTCATTAAACATAAGTTAATCGTCTAACATCATTATTCCTTTTATCAATTGATGCCATTAGACCATATTGATTTTATAAATATCTATTATCCTTTGTACCACTTTCCTCTAAACATTTAGGTAAGAGATTAGTATTAATAAGGTAGAAATTATGCTAGGTACTTCATTAACTCATAAACATGAACCAACCATTAACATTACTATCAAGTTACTATCTTGTTTCATTATTTCATAACTAATCATTATTAATAATTCTAATCTCTAACTTACCATTTCTCAACAATTTCCTTTAATCCTTTCATCAAGAGAGAATACATTATTGTTGTAGTACATAATTAGATATAACTATATCTAAGATTATTTCCTTTATATATGAACACAATAAGAGAATAGGAGAAATAACATAAACACTTTCTTTTAATGCTAATAACATGTCCAATATATCATATATTCTTTTCCCTTTCTTTTACCTAGGACTACCCATTCCTTAATCCACTTCTTTGAATTCAGATTACATCAATACTTCAAGATTCTTTATAGGATATTACAATCACATGAATAAAAATACATAAGTACCTCTCAACATAATAAAATATCCAATAGGAAGTCTTCAACTGTAGACCTGGAAAGGAACATGTGCTAGGATCATCCAAAGAACCACGAACAATACCTCGATTTAAATATTAACCACCCAACCACATGGGACCAATAGGCCCACTCCCCCAAGCTAGGAGATAGAACCAAAGGCCCATGCAAGAGGTAACAACTAGGACATTCCTAAGGTGGTGATAACTTTTCCCCGAATTCACAACACAAAAAGGAAAGACAAGAAGACCACCATGACTACCAGAGGCATGATCAAAATTGGTAGGGACTCTAAGCTACAAGATAGGTGAGTGTCATCGCATAGCCCTCACCCCTTGGGTTGTCCTGGTACTAGCCACTCCGGGCCTCGGCCCCCAAGTAGGCACATGCGGAATCGAATGCCTTTCGTACAGACAAGCGCCATTCAATCATACCTATACATAGGTACCTTGTCCCACTCCCATCCATATCCTTTACTAGATCTAATGGCATGGGCGAGGTATACATTAATCTTTTTATTTTTTTAACCCATTCCCATAAGTTTAATTAAATTTTCACTTGTTAAATAACTCTTCAGTCGGTTATCCTGGTTCTAGTCACTTAAGGCCCCGGCCCCGCACTGAGAGCCACTCACCTAGTGTACTTAGGTTCCCTAACCTACATAAAATCATAATAATAACATAATAGATCCATTATATCGTATACAATATTTCATATCAATATCATAACAACAATTGATTGAGTTTAGGAAAACATATGTTGTCCCTAGTCCACTGGACAACCCTGAACCCTGATATGACATTCAGAATGTTCCAAACACATAAGAAGAAATCAGAGTGATATTATAACCATATTCACAATACAAATAGATCCAAACAAAGAAATAAAAATCCTAATAACGTCTGGTAACCATACAACACCCTAAAACTTGGTAATGTTCATAAACTGATATATTCCCAAAAAGGATTAAATGCAAAGAATAGAAATCATAGCAAAGTTGTCAATATCTTCCACAAAAAAAAAAAAAAACAATCGCTTCATTGGGGATTTAGGTAACATCATTATAGACTCTCAATTTCATGTTTTTGATGATCTAACAGTGGGAAAGAGAGTTATGACTTCTGGTTTAAAACAGAAAACTCTAGTTATGGTTCAGACCTGCCTTCACCGAAATGATTGTAATTATCACAAAACACAATAAAAATGACCCAAACAAATTGGAAATGAAATATAATACATTGGAGGATATATTATATCAAATTCATACTTTTATATTATCATAACAGTCTGTAGCATACAAATACATTTGACAGAAAAATCAGAATCAATAAATGACAAGCATAGTCTGCCAAAATGTCAATAATAAGGAAGTAATTCAACCCTAAAAACAAAATCAGAGAGATACCCATTTCATATCTTCCAATTTTAATTCTATAAAAAAAAAATATAAACACCCTAGATTCAATTTATATTATTATAATCACAGATCTTCAAAAATGGGTTGCTAAAAACCCTAGGAAAACACATGACAATTTTCACAAACAAAAACTCCAAACTTTTAAATAACTACAGGAATGAAAAGTACAGATATAATACATAATTTAAATATTTAAATAGATCCATATTTTATCATATTATCTAATCAACCAATAAATTCAATCCATACCTCAAATCCTACGAAGATTCAACCATAGAAGGAGACAAAAGAGGAAGACAAATCCAAACTTGAGATGCATCCTTCAAACCAAACTCTCCCTCACATCTCCTAAGTTTTCCTCCAAAATATTCATGAAAGAAAATTCATTCTCCCCTCAATGATTCATCCCAAAAATTCCTCCTCTTCAAATGAAAACTAGTGCATATAAATATATTTCCAAAGGTTGTGAGGAAAGGTAACCAATTCCCAACTAACCCTTAACTAAAGGGCATAATTAATTAACTTAATATAAGATTAAACTCACAACTATATATTACTCAAATATACTATAATAAATGATTTATATTCATTCATACATATACGTACTATTAATTACCATGTTGCATAAGACATTAATAATTACATCAATATCTATATATATATAACATATCCACATTATTAATAATTAACAATTGAGAATAATATACCTCGCATTAATTATTAATAATACTATACTTTACATAAATCTCAAAATATACACCATCAACAATATCTACAATAATTAAAATATAATCACATATAAATTATATATATACACATACATATATGTGTGCACCCATATATATACATATATCTATATAGATTTATATTGATACATGCCAAATACCAAACACTATAATCTATATGATTATGAAGCAATAGATCACAACTTCATTATTACATGTTTATAATTACTATAGGATATAACATCAAGGTAGAATAAAATCACATACCTCAAAATAAATCTAATTATCCAAAGAGGCTATAATAATCAACTAAGAAACATATCAAGGTAACCACAAGATCAAACAAGGTCAACCAAAGTCAACAAGGAAATTCAAGCCAAACTCCTGACCAAGTATGAGGCTCTGAAACACAACATAGAAAGATTAACTAAGAATAATACCAAAAAGGAGAAATAAATAAAATTAGTAAACAAGTCACACAACCAAATTGATGCAAGTGACCACAAGGCACCAATTACAACAATGCCCAACCGGGTGTGTTGGATCTGGGTTTTTCACCCAAAGGTTGACTGACAAAGAAGGAACCCTAATATTCCCAAATTGGAATAATGAAAAGGGAAGACTCATGCAAGGGCCTTAGTACTATCTCCATAAAAAAAACCATCAATGATTTGAGGGCATGCACAGACCTATGAAGCCAGGTGAAGTCGATGCCTGGTACCTGCAAGCCTGCATCACATAGAAGAAATACATGTTCATAGATATACATATAAGAAGACACTACAGATAGATGACCAGGATCAATACATCGTGTGGACCTCATCCATGTGAGTAACTATGACTTCATCCTGAATCATGCAAATACATCATGTATCTATATACACACACCAAGCATGTAGAATTATCCTAGCGAAGGTTAAAATCTTGAGCATTGGGTTAGTATCTAATCAATACTAATAATAAATCAACATAATCATGAGACATATCCCAAATCATCAAATGACATACAAGATTCATCAAAAGTAACCTTAATAGAAGAAAATATAAATAATCGCTTATATATATCCATATATAACATCCTAACTATATTCATAAAGGTCTTGAAGCTCCTCAATACATACACAGAGATAAATACATACAAAAACTATACCTTTAGATAATATGTCTGATATTAGAATCCTCGAGTACTAGTTTATGAAATCATTATAAACAAACTATAGGAATAGATCAAACAAGTATCATAAACAACTTAAGCTGTAAGAAAACATCGAAAGATATTACTTCGTTCAAAAACAAAAAACCTATATTAGGGTTAGAGGGGTATTACACTGGGTCCACCACAATCTGGTTGAAACCTGAGAAACTGTCCAACATGGACATCATTTCAGATCCAGCTACAGTTTGCAGTATATGATCCATGTTGGGAAAGGTGTAACTATCCTTAAAAGAAGCCTGGATCAGATTCAAATCTACACAAATTTTGATTTCTCTGTTCTTCTTCTGGACGGGCACGATGTTGGCTATCCATGTAGAGTGATGTATGGGATAGATAATTTTTGCCTCCAACATCTTGTGAACTTATCTGAAAATGGCATCTGAAACCTTAGGATTTTAGTTTTGTTTCTTCTGCCGAAAAGGAATAGCTTCAGGTTTGAGAGGGATCGTGTGCTTGAAGTCTCCATTCTGGAAAGTTTTGAGGTCTTCATAGCCCCAAGCACATCCTTATATTTGAAGAGTAGGCATTTAACCTTTTCTCTTTCCTTTTTTGTGCAACAACTGCCAATATTTATCATCTTAGGTTTATATTCAGTGCCTATGTTCATTCCCTCAAAATCCCCTGAGGTACCACCTTTCCTATCCCTTTCTTTTCTAATATATGCATCGTGTCTATCAAAAAAAAATTCAAGGGAGATTAGGTGTCGAGGAATTTTGTTACCTTTTAACTATTCTTCTCCAAGCTCCAACTCCTTCTTGCTATTTGGAGAGAACTCCTTGCAGGTACAAGAACTTACTTCAAAGTATTGATCACTAAACTGATCTAATCCTTCCATAAAATCTTGTATATGCTTGTCACTATTGAAGACTTGCCAGATTTTCACATTATCTGGAACATTTGGCCTAAAGAGAACTTCAACTTTGTATTGCTTATCTCCTATTTCTAGATGCGGGAGGAGAAGTGAAGTTGAGGTGGCCAACAAATCTACTCTTGTGTTCTTCTCTCCTGGAACAACCTAGATTGAAAAGGTATCAAAGTCCTCTATCTCGTCCCAGACTCTATTCCTATAACTCCGCAGTCTCGCATTTTTCACTGCATACTGCGCTCAAACTTGCCTCACTATCAACTTTGCATCACCAAGTGATTTAAGTATTTTCACCCCTCTATGCTTCGTAGTAGAAATGCCTAGCAACAGAGCCTCATATTCCACCGTGTTATTAGTGTTCTTAAACTGTAATTTATAATAAAGTTGTATCATGTCTCCTTCCGGGGAAATAAGAACTACGCCAGCTCCTGATCCTTGGGTAGCATAACTACCGTTGAACTCCAAGGTCTAGATATCCTCACTATCAGTACTTTCCAGTATTTGATCTTGATGATTGAAATCTGAAAACAACATATAATTGCCGAATTCCATCTCCTGATAGAGGATTTGTGCCTTAGGGTCATCAGACTTCATTACTGTAAATTTGGCCTTTTCCTCTAGCTCTAGCTTTATCTTCTTAGTACCCACCGGGATTATAGCATGGGACCAGTCCATCTTGATTTCTCCACCTATGTCTCTACAAATGCTTCTACTTAGAAGCATACTATAGCTGGCTAGAATATCAGCTACCAGGATGGTCAGCTTCATCCTCTTTGCAGGGTGTGCGGCTAATGCAACTTGTGCATCCTTTACGTGACCTAGGAGGGGACCCTATGTAGCATCCATTGAATAATAGTGGCCAAAGGTTTTGGTAAGGGTCAATCCAAGGGCTTTAGCAATGGAGGCGGGCATGACATTATCAAAAGCTCCAGAGTCAATAATATAGTTGCTTAGTTTATGACCATTTACAAATAGGGAGACATAGAACGGGTCAAGTTTCTAGCAAGGAGAAGTATCTAAGATTGAATAATCTTCTTCTTGAAAGAGCAAGGGAAGGACGAGTTCTTCATTGTTTAAAGGGCCACTATTAGGAGATTCATCACTAACAATAGAATTTATATTAGGCTGCATTCTAGAGTTAGCATCACTTTTATAGTAATCTACAAGCTTCTGAAGTTCAATAGGATGAGTTTTTAAATATTCTATGGGAGAAACTTGGATTCTAGCATCCTTGCAGTATTGAATTATATCAAAGGAAGATAGAGACTTACCATTTTTTTTGGACTTTGAGTGATCCTTCTTCCAAGATGAAGAAGTAGAAGATCCGGGTGCACCAGCTGAAGGACCAGTTGCAATATTTTGGGAAGGAATAGAGTTTCCCAGATTTTTGTCTCTCTGACTTCTTGTTTCCACTGCCATTTGAATTCCATCCATGGTGGCAAAGAAATCACCTCCAACTTCAGAATCAGATTCATACTCCAAAAAGAAATTACCAGAGTCGCCATAGGGAGTAGAATCTTCTTCACTTTCAAGATATTCTATAGTCAGCTCATTGCTTGAAGCTAGCTGTTGTATCTATTCATTTCTGGATAGCTATCACCATCATGGTCAACTCTCAGATGAAAAATGCACATATTATGCTTTTTAGCTGCCTCAATGGGGAGCTTTTGCTGAGTAGGTGGCAACTGCAACTGTTTACCTTTATGTTGTTTTCTGGGAAAATCCTGGTAAGGCTACTAAAAGGATAGGGTAGACTTTCCCATTTGTCGATTAAGGGAAATCATCTCATTAGAAAACTTCTGAAGCATTGCCTCAGTATTTCCGGTTGCACCGGAAGTAGAGCTTGTGGAGGCACCACTCTGCATTTCTCGCTTCCATTTATCGATAGCTATGAGGTCATCTTCTAGCTCAATTGCTAGAGTCTGAGTGGATTGTAGGTTAGCCACATGCACTCGTCTGATTTGGAAACTTATATCAGGAGGCATGGAGCTAATAAAGAACATCTTATAGTCATCAGCTATAGGCCTGCTAGCAGTGGGAATCCTGTTAGTCATCTTGTTAAACCTTGCAATAAAGTCCCTCATAGGAACACTACATTCTTTGTTTATTTGTGTGAGTTGAGTCAGAAGTGTGTGCTTGTCTTCTATACTTTTATAGTGAGCTTCAAAGCGGTTCTTCATATCATTCCAACTAGTTATGCATCCCGTAAGGAGATGTTGAAACCAATCAGCAGCATTTTCTATTAAAGTCTCTACAAAAATTCTTACTTCCACGTCTTCATGCTGAGGGTTTACAATGCTACATGCGGTGAAGAAGGCTGCAATATGCTCATCAATAGATAATTTTTCATCTCCATTGAACTTTGGGAAGTTATTTTTGGAAGCTCAAGGTAAGTCGTTATTAGCTCCTAGCTGAAGAGAACCATTGGTATTACCCCAAGGGACAGCCATTGAAACTGGGAGGATTACTGGCACAGCCTAAAAATTGATGTTGGTAGGAGAACCTACCCCATGAAGATTAAGGGAGTTACATAGTAATGGGGTAGTATTGTGGATGACAGGAGCTGTAGAAGAATGGCTACAAACCTGGGAAATAGGGTGTGGTGGTGGAAAAATAGCACCACGGATACCTAGAAAGACAAGATCTCAGGCGTTGGTTCTTCCTCTTCTGAGAGGGTCTTCTAACAAAGGAAACTTATCCTTCTTCAATTCTTCAAAAATAGGAGCTTTATGTCCTTCTCTCTAGACACTTTGGGTATACTTGGGATCCAGAGCTACTGAACTTGTTTACTATGGCTGTGCAACTCTCAATCTTCTTTCCCCTAACATTCCCTCCCAATACTCAACATTGGCTTCTTCTCTTTCTAGCACAAAGCTGATTCTTTTGTATTGGTCAAGGGATTTTTGGATTTTCTAGAAAAGGATATTCAACTAGTTTATAATGTCATCTTTCTCGTCTTGGATGTGAAGATTAGGTTTCTCTAGTGGGACCTGTCCTTCGTGAGGAAACACCATTTCTCCTTAAGAGTGTTATACATAATCTAACATTAGGAATGCCAAATAGATAAGTTCTAAGTCACTTAGTAGAGCCACAAATAGACTTACTAAGCAAGCTTAGGAATATTATGAGTTCTCCCCAACGGAGTCACCAAAAAACTATTGGTTTATAGTTTGTCTACTTTAAATTTGATTTATATAATGACTCTTGAAAATACCCAATGCTGGCTTACGTAGAACAAAAAGTAACCATAGACCGGGTCAGTGGTGGGAATCTATCAGTGACCCCTAAAATAAAAGGTACAGTATCCCTTATGTGAAAGATATACAATGAATTTTTTCTTTCAATTTTTAGGGGTATGCTCTTAACCGGAGAGCAAAAGAGGTTTAACCAAGTTGCTCAAATCTTCAAACAACTCATGCAATGAATGGGAACCTACTCAATGACATGCAATCTGAAATGAAAACTGTTATGTAGTGCGGGATGAATGCAAACTACCATCTACCATCAGAGATGAAGAAAGAAGGTGTAACAATGCAATTCCCAGATTACTAAGATTGTGAAACTTTGACAATGCCCAGATTATCTTGATCTCATTCTCTATTAACCCTCTTTCCAATCCCTTATGCAAGAATTAATCTATTGAACTAAGATGTGCAATGAAAATAAATCTGAGTGCTTATGCTGAAGAGAGGAAATATACAATCCACTAAATGAACATAACAAAACCTAGGTCATTAGTATTCATTCAATTTCTAGTATTAGCATCCTCATTCAAAACATCACACAGCTAAATAAGATGAACAACAAAAATCACTTCAAACTCAGAGTCATACACAGTAGTCCCAGCTACAGGGGTTTACCCAAAGTAATTTTTGTTGATCTATTTACTTTACAAAAATTTATATTTATAGGTCTTCTAAAAAATGACCAATTACAATAATGATTGCCTCTTTATAATACTCTGAGAGGAACATTCTAATAATAAACTTGGTCAGTTACAAAAACTGACAAGGTTGACAAAATGCCAAAAATGGCGACAATATACAAAAATTGGGAAGATGACAAAGGTCAACAAATTCTATTCCTGCTTCTGTGTAACAGCTTTTCCTATGTAATCCTTCATTGCATCCGTTACCTTGCCCAATTTCTGAGCATCTGGAATGATTACATTGTCAGCTCGGATAATCCAAAAATCATGCATCTCTGTCAGTTCGTCCAACCTGGCAATCCGGGATTGGAGCTTCTCTGAATCCTTTTTGATCACTGCATCTATCGCGGAGAGCACACTAATCCTTGACACTTGGAAGCTAGCCGGATCCACAATCTCATCTATGAAAGCAAGAAACTTAGCTTTCATTCGCTCTATATTCACCAACTTGTCACTCCTGGAAACTTGAGATTATGTGTGCAAAACTTTCAAAAACTCAAAAAGTTTGTCCATCTCCCTTTGCACTAACTCAATCATAGTCTTGAGTTCATTCGCCGATCTTCTTGAGCTCTCAATCATGAACTCTAGAGACTGCCTCCAATGAAGTAATGGCTCCTGCCCAGTCTTAAGGATGTCATTGGATATTGCAACACTAGTATTCATAACAATCACATCCTACAAGGTGGCTAGTTGCTCTGACAATCCAGTAGATGCATTGTAAATGGTCACCTGGTGCTTTGATGTTGTATCCTTCAACTTGTCTACATCAAATAGAAGTTTCCCCTAATTCTCGATGACAATGGGGCCTTGAACCTTCATCGCCTCTATCCATGCTCTTCCAATTTTCCCAAACTGTCTTTCTTGCTACAACTTTAGTAGAAAGTTCTTATTTTCTTCTGCATTGGGGTCAAAATGAGAAGATGAAGTACTGCCAAGAGTAGATTTAATATACTCAATTATCTCCTTATTTGCAGACTTGAGGACTCCCTTCTCTGCTCGGAGTTCTTCTAATCTGTCCTCAATCTTCTCATTGGTGGTTTTCCAGATGTTCACCATTGAGTCATGCACCGACACTCCTAGATCCACAATTCTTATTTGGAAATAATGAGCTGAAATCTCATGAAACTTTATTTCTTTTTGTGGCTCTTCTATTTCCATTAACATATGCCCAGTTGTGGAATCATGGGAAAGGGTCGCCACGGACTTTTACTTCTCCGCCTTCTTCACCGGTGGCTGAGATGAGGTTTCCTTAAGGATCAAGTCCTTTGAAGAAATGGCTTCCATATGTCATTTCATCTTCTTCTCAATGGTTTCTTCCAACCATGAGTCTGTGGATAACACCTTTATTGCAGATTGAAGAGCTATAGGATCAAACAGCTTCTAGGCTACTGTAGGAGTCTGATTGTCTTGAGATGGAATGGGGAAGGAGGCAACCTTAGTTACCGAAAGGGCCAGAGTGTTTGCTAGCTGAGAGGAGTCCTGACCATCCATCAGGTTTGTTTCATCCAAAGTGATGAATAGAATTGGTGAGGGAGGCTTGGTCACGGATACCTCTTGTTTTTTCTTCTTTTCCTTTTCCTTATCTTCTTTCTTCTCCTCTACATTTCCAATGTTTGGGAGTGAACCACCTCCGTAGGTTGGAGTGATAGGGACATTCTTTTCTGGAGGCTGGTCACCTCCTTGCCCGGTGGGTTGCGTTGCACCTGCTGAAACTTATGGTGCCACAGAAGAAGTGGTTGTTTAAGTTGATTTCTCAGCACCTGAAGTCGTTCCTCTAGATGAATCTACCCCAGTATTTATTTTCCTTCATGCTCTAGTCCATTCCACCCACTTCTCGGTTCTCTTGATAATGCCTCTCATGAGAAGCTCCAATGAATCAACCATTGGACCAGTTGGTGCAAAGGAAAAAATGGGCAACACCTTGATCTAGTTGTAGGATGAAGGATGCATGAAGAGGTCATCATCTGCAAGATCAGATACATCAACAGCATTATTATACATTTTAATTTTATCCAAAATTAAATGGGACCACAGTTTCTTCTATGTCTGATACTCATTAAAACATTCGGCGCAGAAATCCTCAATATCTGGGACATGTCTATAAGCATGTCCGAGCTTCAAGTGATCTCTAACAAAACCCATAGGATTATATTGAGGCCTAAGAACCTCATAATCAAATAGCTTGATCTTATCCTCAAAGCTCTTTACCAAATTCCAGGCATCAGATCTGGCTGCACAAGAATATGGACCAAAAACCATGGGGAAAGGAATTCTGGAAATCTTGTTCACATTTGAACATAGAATGTTCACTTCCAATATCTGCCAGTAGAGCTCCACCAAGACCACCTTATCTTCAAGATACCAGGGCAATCTCTTAGGAAATTCGGAGAAGGCTCCTATCCAAAGATAAGAGAAACACGGGAATTGGATGAAAGAACATCCATACTGACTGATTGCCGAGATGGCCTCTAGCGAGAATCTTATTTCTGGGAAACCTTGAAGTTCCCGACATATTATCATTTTGAATGCATCATTCACAATAGTATATTCCTCAACGCTCCAATGCAATTGCAGATTTGGGTAGAACTCATATATTTTGGTGTTGTTGTTGAAATTATGGATTGCTGGTAAGCCGGGCCACAGGTGCTAAGTCGCCAGAGCATAGATCAGGTATGAAGACATGTAGAACTATTTGAATCCCTAACAGGAACTCAACTAGGATGCTAGATTCTCACACAGGATTTCTGCCCAGTCAATGAACATATTTTCTGTGCAGATCGCTTGAACAAGGAAGAAATTATGTTCAACGAGATCCAGGATCTCAGGTTTTCCATCCAATCTGGTCAGCAGGGCCAAAATATCTACAATTTCCCTCTTTGGGGTTGTTCTGAAGAGATTCTTTAGCATCTTACTTTTCTTTGATCGAGGAGTATTGAACCAGGTCCTCTGCATGTCTTCCCTCCTTAGAGTCTTCTTTTCATTAAACATAGACACAAATGAACCGAAGTCAATGTCGCAATACACGTCTTTCGCTGGAATGTTGAAAGAGGATTAGATTAGGGTTTTATCAATCGACAGCAAAATAGACTGATCCAGGAACATGATTTTCTTTGTAATCGGGTTGTAATTCTTAATACATTCTCTGACAAGCTCATGAGCTTGGACTGCCATTGGAAACCCTGCAGCTTCTACCAGACCATTGTCCTTGAGCTTCTGTGTAATAGGGTGAATTTGATGAGAATTCAATCTTCTGTACAAATCTTTGAGATCAAAAAATCTTAGAGATGTGTCAGAAAATTCTTTCAATTCACTCTCAAGACCAATTAATCTTTCGTAACCAGAAGCCTTAACTGCCATTTACTATAAAACTAAGAACATGAGTGAAGATAAATGGCTTGCTATACAAATACGCTGAGCAGCAAATGATGGCGAATGCTGAAGAAATAGCCGCTAAGATCTGAACTTTGGCGCTACACAAATGACATTAAGGTGACCTAACAAACACAATGATAGGATTAGCATTAAATTTTGATACTCAACAGCTATTCGAACTTCCCATTTCAGAGAACATAATGGCCTCAAAATCTGAAAGCTTACACTTAACTTTATGTTCATTAGCCACTTGCCGAAACAAAGCCTTAGTCTTGTGGAAAAAGAACATAATTTCCTTTTGATGCCAAAATGAATGAACATTAGACCATTTTACCTTGTGTAGGAAAACAAAATAAGAGAATAATTTTCCTGTAATCCTGTTTCCTTTATTTCAGAAAAGTATGCCAACGACTTCACATTTTATCCTTGTCGCACTTAAATAACTTCTTTTCTATCAGGAGCACTTAACCTCTTATTTGCTCTTTTCACTTGTGTCATGGTTGCGCCTTTGAGACCAAATTCTCCAGATGGTACATGATCACCACCACTACTTTGCAACTTGATATCTCTGAGAGTTGAAAAACTCTTTTTACGAACAAAAGCTTTATGAATTGCTTATGTAAATCACATGTTTACCTTTCAAAAAAACACATTGAGAATTACAGATCTGAGGGTGACTACTTCTCATTCAGAAGACGCTATGACACCCCTTTTCTCGACACACCTAAATCACCTAAACACCAAATGAATAAGAAGGATTGAAAACCCACTAGGCTCAAATAGGCAAGGAAAATAATTTATCTGATAAGCACATTAGGGGAAGGTTTGAAGATGAATGAGAAGTAAGTCACCAAAGAACAATTTACCCCTAGGACCTAAAGACCCTAGAATAAAATTTGGAAACAAACCCCTAAGAAGTCCCCATGACCCCTTTTGACACATTAGAACACTCAAGTGTGTCGTAAGGGGTCCTACGACCCTTTAGGACATACTTGAGCATTCAAATGCATCGAAAGGGGTCATGGGGTCTTCCTAGGGGTCCTAATGTGTGATAAGGTGTACTAGGACCCCTAGGAAGTCCCCGTGACCCCTTTTGACACATTAGAATGCTCAAGCATGTTGTTAGGGGTGCTATGACCCCTTAGGACACACTTGAGTATTTAAATTTGTCAAATGGGCCATAGGGACTTTCTAGGGGTCCTAACAGATGATAAGGCATACTATGAACCCTAGGAAGTCCCCATGACCCCTTTTGACACATTAGAACACTCAAGTGTGTCCTAAGGGATCCTAAGACCCCTTAGGACACACTTTAGTGTTTAAATGTGTCAAAAGGGTTCATGGGGAATTCCTACAACCCTTCAGGACACACTTGAGCATTCAAATGTGTCGAAAGGGGTCATGGATTTTTCCTAAGGGTCCTAATGTGTAATAAGTCATACTAGGACCCCTAGGAAGTCCCCATGACCCATTTTGACACATTAGAACACTCAAGTGTGTCTGAAGGGGTCCTACGACCCCTTAGGACACACTTGAGTGTTGAAATGTGTCAAAAGGGG
>MU225243.1:1902846-1937803 GCA_018584345.1 Thuja plicata
CTACGACCCCTTAGGACACACTTGAGTGTTGAAATGTGTTAAAATGGGTCATGGGTACTTCGTAGGTGTCCTAACTCATGATAAGGTGTACTAGGACCCCTAGGAAGTGCCAATGACCCCTTTCGACACATTGGAATACTCAAGTGTGTCCCCATGACCCCTTTCTGCACATTAGAATGCTCAAGTGTGTCAAAAGTAGTCCTACGACCCCTTCCAACACACTTGAGTGTTCTAATGTGTTGAAAGGGGTCATGGCTACTTCCTAGGGGTCCTAACACATGATAAGGCATACTAGGACCCCTGGGAAGTCCCCATGAACCCTCTCAAAACTTTTGAATGCTCAAGTGTGTCGTAAGGGGTCGTAGCACCCCTTAGGACACACTTGAGTGTTGAAATGTGTCAAAAGGGGTCATGGCTACTTCCTAGGGGTCCTAACACATAAAAAGGCATACTATGACCCCTAGGAAGTCCCCATGACCTCTTTTGACACATTAGAACACTCAAGTGTTTCATAAGGGATCATACGACCCCTTGGGACACACTTGAGCATTCAAATGTGTCAAAATAGGTCATGGGGTATTCTTGGGGGTCTTAGTACACCTTATTACGCATTAGGACCCCTAGGAAGACCCCATGACCCCTTGCAACACATTAAAACACTCAAGTGTGTCATAAGGGGTCCTAGGACCCCTTACGACACACTTGAGCATTCAAAAGTTTTGAGAGGGTTCATGGGGACTTCCCAAGGGTCCTAGTATGCCTTATCATGTGTTAGGACCCCTAGGAAGTACCCATGACCCCTTTCAACACATTAGAACACTCAAGTGTGTCAGAAGGGGTCGTAGGACCACTTTCAACGCACTTGAGCATTCTAATGTGTAGAAAGGGGTCATGGGGACACACTTGAGCATTCTAATGTGTCCTACGACCTCTTGGGACACACTTGAGCCTTAGGAATGTTAAAACTAGGGGAAAATGAAAAAAAAACTTGCGAGAATGAGAGAATGCACTCAAAAATGTTGAACCATCAAAAGCACAGAGCATGACATTTGGATTAGCCAATGCTTCGCCTGAGATTTTCTGAAGAAACCCAATCTCCTCTTTTTCTCTCTCACTTTGTTTCGCTTCCTTTGCACACAAGATTGCAATCTCTTTTTACATTCTTTGAATTGTTCCCAATTGTTGTCTCAGGGCTTGGATAATTTGACCTTGTTGATTTTCCCCCTCTTCTCGCAATAATCTCATCTCTTCTCGTAGATTTTCAGTGATTCCAAATTGTTTCTCACCCTCTGCCCTAAGTATTTCTTTTTCTTCCTTCACCCCGCAAAGTTTGTATAAAAGACATGTACATGGTAATCTTCATAGTATTTAGGAGGCACAAATTGGTAACAATTGGAGCAGTAGGAGTAGGACCCCTTGGGACACACTTGATTGTTCCAATGTGTCAAAAGGGGTCATGGGGACTTTCTAGGGGTCCTAATGCGTGATAAAGCATACTAGGACCCCTAGGAAGTCCCCATAACCCCTTTCAACACATTAGAACACTCAAGTGTGTCCTAAGGCGTCCTACGACCTCTTGGGACACACTTGAGTGTTGAAATGTGTCGAAAGGGGTCATGGGGACTTCCTAGGGGTCCTAACGCATGATAAGGCATACTAGGACCCCTAGGAAGTCCCCATGACCCCTTTCGACACATTAGAACACTCAAGTGTGTCCTAAGGGGTCCTACGACCCCTTCAGATACACTTGATTGTTCCAATGTGTCGAAAGGGGTCATAGGAAGTTGCATGACAGACCTTCCTGTAGACATGTCCACAAAATTCAAACTTCTTCATACATCGGGCCTTACAAATCCAATTCTCACATGTCCTCCATGATGACATTTCCTGGGAAAAAGATGACCACAAATTAATTTTTCTTTGCACATTTCTGGGTACAAAAGCTCATACTTCCATTGCCATACCTCCTTAAATCATGAGATTTGGTAGCAACATGTCCAGCATCATTTGGATGTTTAGGACAGTATAGTGGTATTCCATTACCAACATACCCATTATATGTAAATTCTTTATAATATCATTCCACACTGGAGAATTGTCTGAGACTATCTTGGCATTTCCAAAGACATACAGACCAATTCTAGCCCTGAAAAGGGCAACACAAGTTTTGTTTAGAATGTTAAGAAATCCTATATTTTCTGATGTTTTTACATTCAAATTAGGAATTCAATGTTTCTTGTACCAAAGAAAATAATATGATATCAACTCTCTTGTCCCTGGTCAAGAGTACATTTTCTAAGAATTGAGCTCTGAGTTCTAGATCCTAACCTTGCTAGAATTTTCTCATATTCATATATTCCCTCCAAAAATTGATCCAAATCTCTATTAGTAAAGCACACTATGAGAATGGGACTAGAGGAATTTGAAATCTTATGAAGCAAAGCCTTTATAATTTGCAACCTGGTAAATGTTTTTCTAGTGCCAGGAGGGCCTTGAATAATGGCCAATTTTTTGGTGAGCTCATGATTAATGGCCACTCTTGACTATCATCAACAAAATCACATTTGCAGACTTTTTTCTAATCAAAATTACATTGAAGCTTAGTTGTTTTGGCTTCCAGATAAACTAACTGATCTATAAACAAAATATTGAATGAAAGATCAAATTCTAAACCATATTTACCTCCTCTCATCCCCACATATTCAACAGATTTATAAACCTAGAGATCAGAGGACCCTTTCTACTCAACAAACTCCCATTTTTTCTTGTAAATATATCTAATTTGGTTCACACACTCCCTATAAGCTTCAAGTAAATCTTCTCTTATAACCCTGAACTGGGTGTGTAAATAATTACATATACATTCTCATATGGCTCTGCAGTTCTCTATTTATAGGAATACAAGACTCTCCATCTACGCCATCATTTTGCAAGACTTCCATGGCAGGAGGTAATATATGGGTTGAGAGAGAGAGAGAGAGAGAGAGTTCCTACTCTCTCTCTCTCTCTCTCCTAGGTATTATTGTTATACTATAAATATTAATAAATAATTAATACTAATATTATACTATTATAAAATAGAGAAATAATAATAATAATAATATAATACTAATATTTAAATAATTATATAATACTAAAATTAAAATAATTATGTAATACTAATATATAAATAATTATATAATACTAATGCTATCACCATCTAATATTAATATTAAAACAAATGAAATTTATAATATATAAACTAAAACTCATAAAATTGAAAAATTGAAAAAAATTGAATCACAAAATTTTGAAATCAAAATGTTGTATTTGGGTGGGAGATATCGGATAGACAATAATATCGGATATATGATAATATCGGATATACGATAATATCGGATATACGATTAGGCTTGGTAATTGCTTTGGGTTTTGGCTTTCCAATGCCAAACATGGTTGGTCAACCCAAATGACGTGTTCACCATATTTCCTCTGATCTACAGACTTAGACAATGTAGCTGATGACCTCTTTTCACCCAAAATTGATGAAACAAAAAGGGTTTCTTAAAGACGTTATCAGATTTCCATCAATATAATTGTTTTCATAATTTGAGTTCAGTAAGTAATTATTAGTTATTTTCGAGTTGAGATATCTCTAAAGTCCTCATTGACATACTGATTGAAAAACAACCATAAATTTCAAACGGTTTAACCTTTTTGAAATCCGAAACATGCGTCACATTCTATGCTTCACCTACTATAAGAAAAAAAAAATTTGCAATTTTGTAAAGTTTAGAATTAGTTAAGGTGGTCAGACACGAGAGTTTTTTTTATTTTGAATAAGTTGTAGCAGAATATTCATAATTAAATATTTATTTGGTAAAAAATTAAACAAAAATATGCATCACATCTGGGCATGAGTCTACTACTTATATTTATAATCTTGTGAAAATATATCATCATTTGATTGTGATTAAGGTGGTCAGACATACACATACTTTTTATCTTTTTCCTGAAATTTTCATACTACTGCATTGAAATCTAAAATATTGAACAATTAGATTTTTTTTTTTCAGACAAGGGCTAGTAGTTTAGAAACTAGATTCAATTTCCTACAGATTATGTTCTTACAACTTTTTCACATAAGGTCGATAAGATGTTCAACTTTTTACGTCAAGTTGACTAACCCTGATTTTCTGAATTTTCACTGCCACTTAAGGCCATAGCTTGGTATACCATGATCCTGCACATACCTAGGTACCAACCTTAATCTTAGAAAAATGGATTAAAGTTGAGGTTAGCCCTTCCTTTCCTAGCTTTATGTCCCTTAGCTTCCAACTAGCAATTCCTTCTAAGCACAACTACCAGTCTCCCAAAATGGAGAGTGGGCAATCAACCCCAACTCTCCTGTCCCTCTTCCCTAAAAAGTATCCCTGCCCAACTCTTACCTCTTCCCAAAAAGAAGAGAGAAAAAGAGAGAAGTTGTGATTACCTCACCCAATGAGAACCTATGTCTCATTGTGAATCACACAAGGAAAAATTTCAACTGGAAACATGGAGTTGAACCGCCTAGTGAATGTAGCTACTCACTAGTCAACCAATCAAGGTTTTACTCTTAGGAATATTCTACTCCAAAAGAGAAAATTCAATAAATAGAAAGATCCAATCTTAATGACACGTTCTGTCTTTAAGGGATCAAAACCTTGTAAATTGAAATTGGAGGGATCAAGAAATCCTATAAGGTAAAAATCCATGCTTTAAGGATTAGTCTCTAATCCATAAAGGGAAAAAAATTTTAAGGTTTGAAAATATTTTGAAAGTGCATGTGTGCAAAAAGGGGAGTAGAGCGTATACCCTCACGTTAAAGTCATTGCTAACACTTTAACAGGAGCAATGGATTTGACGAAAACATTAACAACTCCATTGATTACATTTCCACTATGAGATGCCCCCAAGTGAAGACAAATCAAGGGAAATACAACGTAAACATACAGAGAACACAGAAGGGATCTACCTACCGTGGGGTTAGTATGATCATAAGATAATATGTATATATAGATATGATATTATTGCAAATGAATTGACATTATTCCCCACAAAAAGTATAACTAAAATCACAATGGAGGAAAGAAAATGCAAGGGTTACAAAGAAGAGTCTTTTCATACCACAACATGGAGACCAAAAACAATCAGTGCTACCATGTTGCAAATCCAAGCGGACTACACAAGGAAAAAATTTACAAGAAATATCACAGGTACAACATACCATGAAAACAATATATAGAAGAATAGAGATACATATAGAAGAATATTACAACAGGTTTGAGTCCTTTATCACCTTACACCAACAAAGTAACAAGGGTCATATAAAATAATCTAACAAAAATTTAGCAAATACATTACGGGAGAAGCAAAATAGCACATGCAAACAAATAAAAGGATACCATGAAGGAGAAGCCAATCAAGAACATTGACTACTCTCCCCATCTCAATTTATATCATTTAGGGAAGGTGGGAAACTCACAAGAGGGACTATATCCAACACAGTAGGAATAATAGCCAGTTCTAAACAAGGATCCTCTTGAGAACCGCAATGTTAGATACTAGGTGTAACTATCAGCTGTGTGGAAAGCATATGAGGTAAATCAGTATCAAAATCAATAGTCTCATATTCATCATTAGGATCAATAGGATCATCAAGAGTATCATCTTCATCAAGATTAATCGAGATAGAATCTAAGATGCAAATAGAATCATCATAGTCATTCATCTTAATCTCATTATTAACTTCCTCTAACACATTAGGCATAGGCTGGTCAAAAGAAGGTAAAGAATTCTAAAGAACAGAGGCACGGGCCCTAGCATTAGCTCGATGCTTATTATGACATTCATGGGCAGATATTTTACGCTTTGTCTTGTTTGAAATATGTTGAGAACTAGGAGGAACAATTAGTTCCTTCACAGGTTCTATAGGAGGATTAGTAGGACTCTCAGTAGGCTGAAAAGTGATACTATGAGTTTCATTAATAGAACTAGATGCAATAGATAAAGGAGGTATAGACGGCATAGGAAAAAGACCACGGTTAAGATCCATCTGAGGCATGCTTAACTCAAGAATCTTGCGATGTTTGTAGGCTTGATATGAGCAAAAGAGGTTATTAGGTCGAGAAGGACATGAATTAGGTAATGAAGGCCAAAAGAAGTCAAGGGTAGCACAATCCCTAGGCCTAGAAGGTTGATATAAACTATGATTAATAATTTTCACCACTTCATCATGAGTGAACTTAATACACTTATGGATAGGAGAAATAATGGCATGCATGGTAGTAAACCAAGGCAAACCCAGCTTAACTTGAAATTGATCAGAAGTAGGACAAAAAACAAAGGTAGTGTCCACAAATTTACCACAAAGTTCAACAGGTAAGGTAACCATTACAAGTTTGATAAATAAAACCATTACAAGTTTGAATCCACACATCAGATGTATCATAATAATCACGTTGTAAGTTCTTCATAAAAAGGTTTTCTTCAGTGATGACATTGACTAAGAAAGTAGGATCAACAAGAAAAGCACGCGTAGGTATCTTAGCAATCCTAGCATAAATGTAAATGGGACCATCAGGAGATTTAATGGTCTCAGAATAATCAAAGGTGATCGAGAGTTCCTGAGGTCTCTTATCCTTAGGTTGTTTTGAAGGTTTAGATTGAGGTTTCAGTTTAGGTTGAGGTGGAATTTGAAGTTGAGATGGAGGCGAAGGATCTTGAATAGTAGGTTGAGATGAAATAGCACACTCCACATGGTTAACAATATGGTTTATATCGTCCATCTTTGAATCATAAACAATATCCACAAAGAATGGTTGAAAAATGGTATTAGTATCGTGTGTAGGCAAAGGATTTGTATAGATTTGAAGGTTCCGATTAGGAGGAGAGACAGATTTATTCCCAATACCATCAAAATTATCAACAGCTAAAGCATTAGAATCAATTAAATCTTGAACCTTATGTTTTAGAGAATAACACTTCTCAATATCATGGCCATTCTGACAATGGTACTGACAAAAGGATTTAGGATCAAAATATTTGGATGCCATCATAGTAGGGAGAAGAGGTCAAATAGGAGGAAAATTAATAATATTAGCACTTCACAATTTACTCATAATAGAATGTAAAGATTCAGAAACATAAGTAAACGTACGATTTAAATGAAAAGCAGTGGATGGAGAAGTGACATTGTGGGATGCAAGAACAACTTGATCAACAACTACATTTTATTGTTTATTTATTTTGACATACTTCTGAAACTTGTTGGGATTAGGAGCAGCATCACTCTTATCAACTAGAACAGGAGCCATTGGAGTGTTTCTCTCAAATTGACTCACTTGTAATTGATAATGATGAAGTGCTGCAAAAAGTTGTTGAAAAGAGGTAAATTCAGTAAGCAAAATCTTATCTCTAATAGCCTTTTGCAAATTTAAAATAAACATATGCTGAATATCAATATCAGGAATAGGATAAGAAATTTGAGCATAAAAATGCTTAAATCTACCAATAAATTCAGTCACTTTTTCCTTAGTATTCTCTTTACAATGCATTAAATCAGTTAAGGAAACTTGTGGACCAATATTATTTTGGAACTGTTGAATAAAGGTATTAGCAAGTTTTAGAAAAGAATCTATATAATAAGGAGGTAAAGAGCAATACCATCGCAAGGCCTTATCACAAAAGGCTCTAGAAAACAACTTATCCAGAATCCTATGGTCATGAGCATAATCACTACAAAGGATTCGAAATGTTTTAACATGAGTGACAGGATCTCCCTTACCATTGTAATTCTCAAGGTGGGGAATATTGGCTTGCTGAGGGATATGAGCACAAACAATGTCTAGGGATAAAGGACTACCCATGTCACATGTAGGAATGCTAAACTTGGATTGAGTTAAAGATGCAATTTGTTCTTGTAAAGATGGCATATTTTGAGCCAAACTAATGATTGTGGAATCATTAGAGGAAATAGGTGGCATAGAAACGTTAGGAACACTAGGAAAAGTGTATGAAGTGGAAGGAATAGAAGACACAATTGGTGGAACACTTGGAACCATAGTTGGAAGAGGATTGGGATAGATAAAAGGAACACTATGGTAAGAAGGTTGTGAGGTAGGTAGAGACACTGATGGCATACTCATAGGAATAAATGAAAGTGGAAGATTTGAAGCTAGAGGATTGGAAAATGTAAGGGATGTAGTCACTAAAGGAGGATTATAAGTAGGGTTACTAGGTAAAGGAACAGAAGAAGTTTCCACACTAGTGACAGGAGGATTAAATCCTAAATCTTGAGCTTCTTGAGCATCTTTAGCTAAAGGTTTAAAATTTAAATGCACAAGATAAGTAATACCACACAAGAGATTAACACCTTGATCACTATCATGAAGGACTTTCTGAAGATCCTCTATAGCTTGAATAGAATCTTGATTATGGTTTTCTTGAATAAGCCAATTTTCCATTTTATCAAGTTCAATTGATAGTTTTTGGACTTGTTCAGGAGGAACTCTTAAAGAATCATCCTCATCATGAGATGAGTGAGAAGAGTTATTCTCCATAGAAGGATTGGAATCAAGAGTGATCAAATTGTCATCCAGGATCCTAAGAAAAGGAGAGGAAGACTTGGGATCAAAGGAACCCATAAGTCTGCGACTGCTTCTAACTGAAATATTATAAGTAGGACTAGAGGTAGTAAATCTCATACACCAATGCAATGTAAATGAACTAAAATAAGAACATGTCAATGCAAGAACATAAAACAAGGCTAATCTAATATGTATGCAAGATCTAGCATGAAATGTGAATCTAACAGCAAAAAGAAAGAGTTAGCTATTGCGGGTACACCAAAATGTAGGATATAAAAAATGTGTAATGTATAAAACATATGTATGGTGGAAGATGTTGTTGATGTTGAGGAGAGGATAAGATCCCCTTCCTAAGGAAAATTTCACCAAGGAAAGATCCAATTTGATCGACCATAAAAAAATAGTTAATGCATCAATCAATCCGAAATAAGAAGAAAGAAGAAAGTCTTACAATCCCGAATAATGGATGAAGAATATAATAGATTTGAATTGATTAAGATCTTAATTGAAGTGAATTGAAGATGTGTAATAACCTCAAAATGTAATAGATCTAAAGAATGTTGTTTTTGGATGTCTGCAATGAGTTTCTTGAAGTTCTGCAGCTGGATCGGGCACATAAACACAGAGACGAAGAAAACAAATAGATATTTTCCAGATCTAGCTTAGGTCAATTTGGACCCAAAATAGAATGTCTATTTTGCCCCAAAATAGAAATTTGATTCAGACCCAAAACAAAAATTTGACCTTGACCTGCACAGTCTGACGGAAAATCTATTTTCGGATCCCAAAAGTTTGCCAAAAAGGGTATCCAGATCTGCACTTGAATCTTCTATCCTGAACCTATACCTGCAAGAAAAATGGTTTTGTTTTTTGGGGGGAGATGGTTTTGTTTTTTGGGGGGAGGGGTTTGCCTTGGTCAAACCTGGGTTTTGGAATTAACCATAAAGTATAATTGAAATTGCATAAATGAACAAAGCAAATAAACCAATTCACCTTGCTTGTATAGAAACCCTTGTGGCGGATTCGAATCCTTGGATCCACAAGTATGTATGAACCATATGAATGTAGAATGTAGAATGTAGGATGTAGGATGTCTCAAATTAATTTCTTGTAGATCTTCAAAACCAATCTTGAGTGGATCTTGGAATAGGAAGAGGCTTGCATGGATGTGGATGGATAAATCTTCAACAAGAGGGCTCCATAGAGCTTGAATCCTTCAATGGCTACCAATGGATCTCCTTTTAATGAATTAAATGCTTGAATGTATTTGAATGCTTGAATGTCTTTGAATGCTTGAATGCTTGAGAGTAGATGCTTGCTTCAATAGATCATTCATAGAGCTGTCCTTTTCAAGGTTTGTGCTTATGCTTGGTCTTAGAGAAAATGAGAGGAGAAAGTGTCCTTATCTACAAATCTAGGGCACAATCTTCTAGAGAGGCCTACATAGGATAATTAAATTCCAATTAGACCTATACCCTTAGAAGTAGACCTATATTAAATATGATTTCAAGGGTCGTTGCCTCGAAGACCAAAACAGCTGACACAAAAGTGAGAATTAAATCTTTCCGAAGCCCGACATCCGGAGACCCCGGAAACCTAAAATTTGGACCCTAGGTCAGGGTCGACGTGCTAGAAATAAACCAAGGTATAAGCCAAATTTGTAGATCAAGGTGCCAGAAATAGAAGTGTCGAGGTCAAGGAACATAGATTTGTAGATCAAGGTGCTAGATATAGACCAGAGAGAAGTGGAAAAGGGGGCAGAACATGGGTAGAATCCAAATCCAAGTCAAAGACCCATTCAAGGCACTTGACATGACCCCAAACCACTTAATCGGATGGCTAAACCATTCTAAAATGGAAGTTCTTCCATTTTCTGACTATACACCCATAAAGGAGAAAATTACAGACATATTCACCAAACCTTTGTACAAAGATACTTTAGAGTATCTCAGAGGGAAGTTGGGGGTTCAACCCCTTTCTAGTGTTCATTAGATGCACTAGTGTGTGCATCTAGTAATTTCCATAGCTATATATTTCTGGATCAGTGCTTGGAAGTTCCTCTTAGGGGGGGCAAAGTGTTTCGGTCAGGGGTAGTTTTTCCTAGTCCTTTGTCACTATTGTCAAAGGGGGAGAAGTTTCCTGGTTTGTTTCTATGATTTTTTGTCGATGAATGTTTCCATCAATGACAAAGAGGAATTGTTAGAATGAATTGTATGCTCTTAAATGGTTTTCATTTATGTCAACATACTCATATCTCAGCTTTTAATTCTTTCGGTAACTATGATTGGCATAATATTGTATCGGTTGTTGTGAACCGACAAACGTCTGTATCAGTTGGATTATCTAGCATATCAGTTGAGTTGCTTGGCGTGTTCACCAATGACTCTTCATCTATAGAATCTAAATTATGATAGATTTTTTTCTTGATCCTATGTCGATGTATTTTTAGCCTCAGCTTTGATGTTGGAACGTGTTGATAATAACCGTTGGAAATGTGTACCTTGGACAAAGTTTTGTGTAGTGTAGCGTGCTGTATTGGTCAAGGTGTTCCTCATTTAATTCCTTCCCACTATAGGAATTGTTTTGACCATGTGACCTATTTCAAATTGTGTGGCCAACCTGGTGGATCTCATGGTGTTGTATAAGTAACGCATGAACATATGCAAGGTGTACTAGTACTTGTGTGTACAAGTGAATGTATATGTTGCATATATATGAAGCATATGTAAAGTGACTATGAATTCATTCAAAGGAGATCTATCTTTGTGTAGAATAGTCTGTAGATATTAGAGGTGGATTCTACTCATTTTCATATCTTTTGGTAGTAAGCCTCTTTATCGATAGCAAGCCGAGCGACACTGAGCCTTCTTGTAATGAGCATTTCTAGTGGTGAGCCTTTGTATCAAATCACCTTAACAGGTGTTTTTACATTTCACGAGAATTATTTTCTCCATGGTTTTACCCATCTTGGGGTTTCCACATAAAACCCGGTGCTCTCTATTTTAGTGTTCTCGTGCATTTCATGTTTATATTTTATGTGGATGTTTAATGTGTTAAACCTACAAATATTAAGTTTTTATTGGAACTATTTAAGTGTTAACCATAGAGAAATTTTTATAAAGTTGTGTGGTTATTCATCCCATTCTCAATTATTTGGCTTGTTCAACATTTTATACAAATTCTAAGTGAGAAAACAATCCTTGGGGTGTTCCTTTCTTCCATTCTACTCTTGGTGGTTTTGTAGTAATGTTTTTATGACACAGTCCTCTTTGGTGTTACGCCAATTCTCAAAGTTAGAAGTTGGAAATGCAACCTCACCCAATATGCTTTGGTGTTAGGGAAAAGTATTAACTATGTTAAAAGAAAAGTATTTTTTCAATACACAACATTCCCTAAAAAAAATGTTGGGATTATTCTTTGATGTCAATCTGCCTAATACTTACCAGGGGTTACCACTCACAGTTGAGGTGTCAAACTCCTTTTGGAATAGAAATCTAGAAACAATGCAATGTAATCTAGCTTGTTGGAAGGGAAAACTCCTAAGCAACAGGGGTAAGTTGCAACTCCTAAAATTGGCCTTGTAGTGAATCCTTGTCTACTTCATGTCACTCTTTAGAATATCTAACATTTAGGTTGATAAATTGGAGAGAATCCATAGAAACTTCTTGTGGTCTCGTATGGAAGAAAAGAAGTAGATGGATTTCGTTAAATGGGTCTCTATTTGCCAACCAAAATCTAAGGGAGGTCTGGGAGCTAGGAAAATCTCACACCTCAACAAGGCTCTCCTTATGAAGGCTGGATGGAATCTTGTCAGGCATAAAGCCAAATGGTGAGATATTATGTCTAGTAAGTAGTTGAATATGGGAAAATTTTACCATTTTTTGAACACGCATGGACTCCCCATAGGGTCCAAAATTTGGAATACTATACTCAATCGTAGGTCCCTGGTTTGTCAAGGCTTGAAGTGGAGAATTGGTGATGGTTTGAAAATCCATTTCTAAGAGGATTATTGGTTGGATGACACACCCCTCTCCTTATTCCTTTCCTTTCACGATCTTTGTGTGTTGGCTAAATAGTTCTTTGGGTGCTGGGTTGAAAACTACATGGAATAGTCTAGCTCCTAGAAAAACATCTAACTTTGTTGTCAAGGCCTTCAACAGCTTATGCCTTTGGCACTAGATTTATAATGGAGACTCATGGAGGAGAGGATCCCAATGTTCTTGGGGGAGGATAGATTTGTTTGGAAGAATAATGTCAGTAGTAAATACATGGTGACATCTTCCTATCTTATACTCATTGGTGAGGGTTACGAAAATGAACTATGGGAAAAGGTTTGGAACTCTCAATTAATACCTAAGATTAACCTATTCTGGTGGGAGTCTTCAATGATAGGATCCTTACTAAGGATAATCTCATAAAACATAGGTTTCAGTTGTTGAACCGTAATGTCCTATGCAAACAAAATGAGGAGTTATTTAACCATGTGATCATGCATTGGCCATGTGCATGTGAGTTGTGGAAAAGAACTTTGTAGCTTCTCCAAACCCATTGGGTGATGAATAGGGATGTTCAAGAAATTTTCTTCAACTAGAAAGTGATCTCCTCTAACCTAAATATACCGCAATTGTGGTAGAAAATCCCTCCACATCTAGGTTGGGAAATATAGAAAGAAAGGAATAACAATATCTTTTGTGAAAAGGAATTCCCACCTGAGGAGGTATTTGACATCTTCCACAAGATGTTGTTAGAGAATTTAAGTGTCACAAAGGGGCATTGTCATCCCTCTCTTAGTGATCATCAAGTTGCTAGGAACCTGTGGCTTATTGGATTCCTTTGGGAAGTTTGACCCATCCAAAAAACTCAAAGGAAAAATGCAACAAGTACTCCCCCTTGTCTAGGTTGGTACAAATTAAATTTTGATGACACAACAAAGAATTTTGAAGGCCTTCTTGGTATGGGTGGTTTGATTAAAGACCATTCTAGGGTGTTGGTGGTATCTTTCAATGGTGTGTTTCCTAGACATACGAACAACCAAGAAGATGAAATGGAAATTTTTGGGGGTCTTCAGATTGCACTCTCCATTGAGATCAAAGCACTCTCAATCAAGGGAAATTCCAAGCTCATCATAAATGTTGTTAAATGGTTTTCCAAGTCAAACTAGTCTATGGAAGGAATATTTGGAGATATTAATAAACTCTTGCATGGATTTGATTCCTTTACTGTCAATCATGTCTATAGAGATGGCAACACCATGAAAGACTCTCTTGTTGTGAATGGTTATACTCTAGAGGGGTTGAGGTGTTGGTGAAGCCTTGTTTCTCTCCCAGCTAATGTGAAGACTCTCTTGAGTGGAAAGTTTTCAAAAGCCAAGGGAGACGACATGTAACACCCAAGTTGGGAGGTGGTGGCTCCTTCTAAGTACTTTAGGGTATTAGGTTTCTTGTTACCTTTACCTTTTAAGTCTTGAGAAGGAGTCGGGAAAATGTCATAATATTTTTAATTTGAATATGAGACAAATGATGTGGCATGATGGCTTTACCTTTGGAAAATGCATTGCCCAAAAGAGAATTTATTACTATTCATGGTGTAGTTGTTTTTCTTTTCCTAGGCAGATCCTATGTAATCATTTTGATTACATTAGTCCCAAAGAGTACAGTAACATGATGAGATGGCATTGCAAGATTAGCATGACCAGTTCAACTTACATTTATCATTACCCCTCATGTAATCAAAGGTAAACTATATGTTTCATGTTGAGAACACTCCTTATTATAGGAAGCTACAACTAGAATGAGTCTAATTTGTGGGGGAGATGGTTAAATGATTTCATCAAACTGAATAGACAAACACTCTTCTTTCCTTTAAATCATTTGGTGGTAACAGAAACTTCCCTTTTCCATATACAGAATTGCAGTTCTCACTTTAGTGATGGTAGCTCTGTGTAATTTGTTAGTTTAATGGGGGATGACTACAACCGCATAGAGCCAAGAAAACTATAAAACTTCAAGACTGGTTCCATAGTATGGCATATCTAAAAGGAGAGTAGGGTTACTAATTTTATCAAATGCATTAATGGGTTTGATGAGGGACTTTATACATAGTTTGCTAGCTCCTGGAACAATAAAAGGGTTTTAGTTGGGGGTATTTCCTTTGAAATTAGTGAAGAGCTTATTGCTAAGGTCATTGGGCTTTCTACTAAGGGCATAAAATGGAAGAAGACCAGTCGTATAGTGGACAATGATAGCCTTGACAAGTTATTTAAGGGGGGAAAGGCTCTAGTTAAGAGGTGGCAAAAATATAATAGGTTGAAGCCACCTTCTCCTTGGGACAAGGTCTATTATATGATTACGAGGTATTTTACATTGGAAGGGAATTTTAAAGTTTACTATTATTACCTTATGTCACTTCTTAATAACTTCAAGAATCTTGAAATCATCTCTTTTCCATTTTTCCTATTGAATTTTCTTGAGAAATTTGTGTTTGAGGTCAGGGATAGTATCCACTAGGGTAAGAAACCAACTTACTTGCATTAGGGACTCATTTTTAGAATTTTTAATTTTTACTTGGCCCTTGCCCTCCTAAACCCATCATTTTCTATGAGCCTCCTATGTCATAGCCCCCCCCCCCAACTTGTTGGCATTGTTGACATGCCTAGACAAACTAAGAAAAATGGTATTAAAAACCCAAGAGCTAGAAAAATTGTCTCTCGACTTAGCACCACTGAAATTCAGAATTCTAACATTGTTGCCCCTAAGATTGGCCCTAAGGGAAAAAAAATCCTCTCCATCAACCTCTAAGAGGAAAGGCATAAACCCTTCCCCCCATCCAAAAAATCCAAATTCTTTATTCAAGAGGTTAACTCAAATGGTAATGAGGAAGTGGATGAGGAGCATAGCACCCATCGAAGATCTAATAGCATGACTAATAGATTTGTCAAGAAAGGAAAAATGCTACTTGTAGATTATGACTCTAAGGAAGACATGGAATGAGACCACCATGCTACTCATGATAGGGCTAAGAAAATCAAGAACACAGAGGATAATGATATGGAGAGTAATGATAGTGGTATTTCTTATAAATCCACCTCTAATAGCTCAAATCATACCTCTAAAAAAATGAAGGAGGAACCTACTAATCCTTGTACCGATATGCCACCCTCTAAGGAGAACCTATCATGTCCACCTTTGATGTGGCTTCGGCTACTAATTTGGCAATCTTGTAGAATGAGGTTGAGAATCTTAAGAATAGAGGGAGTGAGGTCGAAAGGAAGCTTGGAAGCATCTCTAGATTCAGTCTTCGTGTAATGCGCATCTTGGCAACCTCTCTCTACCTGCTATAATGCAAGATTTTAGATGAAGGTGAACAGGAGTAAAGTAACTACAAGGATTTGTTTAAATTCTTCACTAACAATTGGTCCAATGTGTTGCATCAATCGGGTTGTGATATTAAATCTTCACATAAGGCTTAGTGGGTTTAGCCCTAGGGCTTTCCTGTATATTTTTGGTTTTACCCTAAGTGGCTTTTTGAACTCTTGTTGTTTTTTTCTAAAGCTTTGGTTGTACTAGTATGTTTTTAAATAATTTTTCAATTCGTTTTCTTTTGGTTAGTAGTACTCAGTACAATGGTGCTAACTTTCATGTCTATAGGTTGTTGATCTAGGGCCTATGTTTATCTTTTATTAGCTATATTCTACGTCGGTTTTGATGTTTATCTTCTTTTAGTGTGTTGTGATTGTATGCCCTTAGGCTATTGAACTATAAGGGGTCAGAACCCTAGTTTCGTTGCTTATAAATATAAAAAAACAAGAAATAAAATTGTAAAAACAAAACTTAGTAAATAGAAACATAGAAACAAAACTCACTAAAATATGTTGAGGGATTACCTATGGACCCAAATGCTTAGAACATTAGTTTGCATCTTCGTCATGGAGTGTTACTCTTATAAGTGGCACTTATTATAATTATGGAATCAAAGACATTATCATTAATTGGGATTTATGGAATCAAACTAGGATTTATGGAATCAAATACATTACCATTATTTGGTTTCTATTTGTGATACATGATTCAATGCATAGTGGGGGGTGGGCTTTTTTTGTGTAGACCATTGTTTATTGCAACCACTTATTGTTTTGTATTTTTCTTTGGTCTATATATTGAATTTTTCAAATAGAGGTTTATATGTCTAAGGGGTTGAGCTCAATTGGTTATAGCTTTGGGTTTTCATTGTGGAGACCCAAGTTCGAATCCACATAGGGAAATCTTGTGTGACACTTAATCTTCTTGGTTGGTTTATGGTTTCTAGTGTGTTTTCTCGAAAGGATTATATAACTAGAATATTGAGAAACCATGGCATTTTTCTCTATCTTTGATTAAATTTACTTATCTACAAGAATCAGATATCAATAATTAAAAAAGAATCCGATATAAATAATTTAAAAAAAAACTTCATCTAAAAGAATAAAATATCAATAATAAAAAAAACACTTAATCTAAAATGATTTGTTGTCATTTTCCAGAGTAAATTACTTTTGTAGTTTCCAAAATCCTTTATAGAGTAAATTAGTTTTAAAGTTTCCGGATACAAATTATTTTTGTGCTTTATTGATTTATGGAATTTCTAATTCAACAAGATAAAAGAGGGCATATGGTCTTCATGAAAGATAGGAACTTTCAATTGTCCATTCCATAATCCATGTTAGAATATGGAGCGAATATATCATCATACCAATTCCCTTTCCGCATTGGATTTCTTCCCATGTCTTTGCAAAGATTGTCATTATCTGCGATTTGAAAAATACAAGCTTTCCAAAAACAGGGTGTGAGTTTCTTAAGATATTTTTGAAGATCTTTTGCATTTTCCTCCACTTCCTTAACACTTGGCATGGTTATTTTATTAGATAGAAAATGAGCTAACCACTGTGAACGTATTTCTGCAGAGTGCAAATTTGATAAACTCTCTGAGTAGCCAAGAATCGCCATTTGAGGAATGCTTGGATGAATGAGCCCCCTGCAATAAAAGTAGTGTTGTAAAATTCTCTCTTATTTAATCCTTGAATGAAAGGTTTAAAACAATCCAATTTATGTTTGAAAATAACGGTGTCAATAAAATTATATTCAATGGAAATTCATAATTTAAAACTAAATGATCCAATGAGAATGTCACATACCTGATAGTCTTTTTAATAATATATTTATTTCATCCTACAATTACTTTCAATCATATTAAATTGAAAATATTGTTTTGCCCATACCTGTATAAAGAGAGTGCAACACCTGATTTCTCAAAAGCATCTCCAAACTCCTTTGGAAGAAAAGTCTTTAATTTCTTGTCTCCGTCATAACCAGTAGCCAAAACCACAACATCAGCTTCTACACTTGTTCCATCATCTAACACAACACCCTTACTATAAAAACTCCAACCAGATGATTTTTGAAAACATATGAGGCCTTTCTCTACTTTTGGAAAAAAATTGTTTGGAAATGATCCAGTGTTGCAAGAGGCTAATGTCTGCGAAAAGCTCATATCTGGAACAAGCCCATACTTTTTCAGTGGAAATTTCGAAAGCAAGGAAAGCTCCACAAATTTGGAAATTGCCCATCTCTGTAGGAAACATCAAGAATGTTAATTGATTTGAGGGAGTAATCTGAATTTCTAAATATACGCTGAAAAAAATGTTTAATAAGAAATTTAAATTACCAATGGTGCAAACATGCTTGATAGTGAGTTCAACAGAAAACCCTGTGCCGGTTTACCAAGTAAAAATTGTGAGAAGCGTGTTCCATACAAATATGCTAAGTGCACTCCCCCAACCAAATAATCCTCAGGGACCAACCAGTAAGGTTTTCTAAAGACCATTGTACATGGAGGGCAATTTTCTCCTGCAAACATGAATCAATTATCTTGTACAGAATTTTCTAATTTTGTTCGTTTAGTCTCTACAATTCACTCAATAAAGCACATAATATGTAGATTACGTATTATACCTTGATTTGCCTCGGCACATTCTACAGCAAAATCTATTGCTGATTTCTGATATCCAATAATCACAATTTTTTTTCCTTTGACAATTTCGTAAGCCTCCTTTTCATTTAAAGCAGAGTAGTCCATAGTATGCAAAACCTTTCCCTGAAATACTTCTGATCCTTTATTTGGAGGAAAGGATGGGATTTTTGGCATACCCCCATATTTACCAATGCATAAGATCAAGAAATCAAAATGATACCACTGCAAAAATCTCAAATAAAAACCATGTCAGTAGACATGGAAAAACAGAGGATAAATTTTAATTCTGCTACAAATAAACCCTACTTAAAAAAGATGTTTATGGCATCTGATAATCCTTATATTAATCAACAGCAATTGCTAATTATGAATTCAAACGTGATCCTGCAACAGTTACTTATGTCTAAGTCAAGGATTATGATCTACAACAAGAGATACTAATGTTTGTAGAGGATTTCTATTCTGATTACAACACTTGCATTGGAGCCTAGTACTTGGTAGCGGGTTTGCACAAGTTGTCAAGGACAAAAGCTTTAGGAAAGACCTAAATTTTGTAGGATATAAGTTGTAAAACAAAACCGAATTCCATGGGACATAAGTTTATAATATAATGTAAGCAACAGAAACACAAATCAGCAGCAACATGAATAAGATAGCCTAGAGGCCACCCTTTGCTATCAAAGAGCTAACTTTTAGACATCAGAACACAATTTGCGAAATACTTGAGCTAAACATATAAATCAGACTTGATCAGTGGAAAATTTAGGAAGTTGAACAAATATTGAAAACATTGAAAAGAAACAGCAGGAGTGAGTGACACGGAGATACTTGTAACCATATTTAAAGAATAAGAAATTTGATATAGTTCTCGAGAGATACTGCAAAATTAAAATGGTCGGCTACTTTTCTTTAAATGTAGCTGATAAATCAAAGTAACTATCTATTAATCTCAGAAACAGTGACCCTGGTATTTAAAAACCATCTTTTAGAATGATTCAAGATAGTATTGTACTTGACTATCTATGGAACAGAGTATCCATCCATCTTATGTCAGACTATTTAAGAAGTCCTGACACGTACAGCTTATAGAGTTTTATATAAGGTATTTCTGATTCATTGGCACTATGGTGGGTAGGTGTATCTTAGGTTCTTAGGTAAAAGGGGTGTATTTTGCATTGACAGTGAAAGCCCTATCCAGTTAAACAGTGACATTGATTCTATGTTTGCTGAGTATAGGCAAGTGGATCTTATACAATTTCGATCATGCAAACTACAACTGCAATCATGCAACAAACATTATTGAGAATCCACTCCAATATTCCTCTGGATGATCAACGGATATGAAGCCTTATTCATCGGTCAAAGCTACAAAACTATGTTTAGAAGAGCTTTGGCGAAGATATTAGTTATTTGGTCAGATGTAAGAAAATTTTATAAGTCGACTTTCCCATCTTGGATCAAATCTTGAACAAAATGATGTGAAATAGCAATAAACATAGTGTTCTTTGTAGTTGCGGTGGTGCAACCATTCTCATAGTACAAAGTAGATGTATGTTCTTATACCAAACGTAGATCCTACAAGATATAGACAACTTGTTGCCACAACAACAATATAGAAGACAAAGCCATGGTTCCATGTTTCTTACTACACCCAGATAAAAGCTCTAGATTCAGGTGAGAAATCATAACGACATATTGAGTTTATATCATCTATTAGCCCTACGCTAGCAAAGTCTATTTACCGAACAAAGTGCTTCACAAGTTCCATTGACAACAGAAATTATTACAGAACAGCCAGAAGAAAACATACAGGCCAAACCAGTTTCGCCACTCCCAACCGAAATGTTTCTCTTCCTCTGTTTTCTATTACCTTCCGGTTTTTTTTATAAAAGGAAAGGTCCTTTTATAGTCTACTATAACAGCTATATGTTTTTGGTTCTATATATGGTGACAGCAATATGGAACTACCCAGTACTCCTTGCAGCAGGCATCCATTATCCTACAAACGTACATACCTTACCTCCAGTGGGATTTTGAACTTGGGACCTCCCTTTCAAGAATACAAGTTCTCCCCCACTAGACCAACTATGGGATTTATAACGCCCATTACACTTACCCTCGACTGTTTCACATTTCACCGACACCTGTCCACACATCCCCTCTGTCCACACATCCCCTCTGCATGCAGGACAGCTGTCTGCGGCACAGTACCTGAAAGCCCTAAATCCACACAAGTAATCGGACATGTATGGAAACAGAGAAATTTCTGGAGCACAAGGTAGCTCAGGAGAATAGCAGACAGCGTTAACACTGGAGCTGGAAATCTGCACCTTCTCTGACCTCATAAAACTAAAAACCTTTTCTGACATTCTACAGCCCTAAACATACACAAATAACAGATTAGGATGAGCGAAAGTTGGTTTCTGATTCGCAGAGTAAATCGTTTAATAACTAGTAAAAATTTGCCTGGACGGCCTGAATTAGTGAATTTTATTAGAACCCCATTTAAACCCCACCTGTTGTATATATTACAGCTGAAGATCTAGACAGCTACACTATATTTCACCTCAATTCCTGAAACCCAAAATATTTAGGTTTTCAAAACCATAAATTCCAAGACACATACATCGAAAACCCATATTTTTGTAAGATTTCTGTGTAACACAATGGTTGAAACTAAAAGATACAATTTAAGTTGAAACAGCCAAAGAAAAGCACAAATCCATAAATATAAATGATGATACATACTAGATGCTAAAAAGGAAAGGGCATGAAAGTAACATGTAATTTTATTTTATATTTAGAAAGGCCTACCTCAATGAATTCTCCATTGCTTTTTTGCACACCAACTTCCCAGACTTCACCATCATCATAAGGACCTCCATTCTTACCCCACAATCCAGCAGATGCACCACTTTGTTTCCCACTATATCGAATCTCCACCACTTTGGTATTGAACTGAATACAATCCAGGAGCCCAAAATGGATTGCATAACTGTTGAAGTAATCCATAGCCTGTGAGTGATTGGGTAAGAGGGTGGTCACATGGCTAGGCCATAGAAAATCGGTGAATTGGTAGGCAGGACGAGGAGTTTGCAGTTTTGTTGATGCAAATGTTTCTCTCCACACTCCTCCTATTCCTTCTTTGGCTTCAAATACAGTGGGTTTTAGACCTATACTGAGTAAGTATTTAGTTGCTAGAATCCCACTCAATCCTGCTCCCACAATACCCACCTTCTTTACCCTATACCCATTACAATTCTCTCCTTCCTCCATTGCACCCCATTTGGAACTAGCCATGACAGTAAGCTACTAAGAAAACCTGAGAAACTTGTTATATAGTTTTAGTTCTTCTACAAAAGCAAAAGTGGAATAATTATATGAACTGAGAAACTTGTTATATAGTTTTAGTTCTTCTACAAAAGCAAAAGTGGAATAGTTATATGAATGAATAGTTGAACGTACACATGTTACACCCACCTTCAATTGACTTCCTTGCTCTAAGATTTCTTTAAATCATGTTATAAATATTAAAAATTGGGTGAAAAAACATAACATGATCATCCATTTGATCTAAGATTATATAAACTAAAATAAATATAACACAATGATACGTTAAATATTAAAAATAGGGTGAAAAAACATAACATGATCATCCCATTTGATCTAAGATTTTATAAACTAAAATAAATACAACACAATGATACGTTAACCTTCAGCACATGCATTTGAAATTTAAAATTAAAATTTTCCTTTTTCATTCATTTCAGAATCATTCAGATATTTATGTGGGCCACGTGCCATCTGTAGATAACAATTCCAATGCACATCAGATATTTATGTGATATTCAGATATTTATGTGGGCCACGTGCCATCTGTAGATAACAATTCCAATGCTAAAAAAAGATTTCAAATGCAATATTATCACCTCCTTGCAAACGTGGAAAAAGGTTTAAATATCAGATTTCTAGAATACGACAGGCTGTTGAGATTCATTTCCCCATTGTCTTTCTCTGTCATAAAACCCCCAGTGTTTATGGGACGTGGCTAAGTTCCACACGGAATGTACTATTGACTAAAGTTAAAAACACCATCTTACGAAATTTTCAGTATCTACAATATTTTGTAGTTGAAAACCACAAAAATTTTGTTAAAAACTTACTATGAATTTGAGAAAATTTTAATCTTTAGTGAATTTGTCTTGAGCTTAACCAGAGCCTTGTTTATCTACAATTTAAATTTCATGTTCCATATGATATGGATGTTGCCTAGTAGAGTGTTCCTCAACAAAACTTAAAAACTTAAAAGTTTTATATGTATAGAATTATTTTATGGTGTCAAAGAAGATGGACTCATTCAAATTCTATTATTTTTAATTAGTTATAAATTAAATATTTTTATAGTTGTTTTTAAAATTAGCAAAAGTATTTATACATCACATACCAATGTTTATATATATACTTTATAGCATGTGGAGGTGATGCTCTCATGCTTGTGGGTAGACAATACTATTTTATTATATTTGCTTAATTATTAATGAATATTTTTGTATTTGTTGTAATTAGTTATAATTATAATTATATATGTAAATTTAATTTAATTTTTATTATAAATAATAAGAATATTTTAAGAAACTGTGTATAAAATTTTAAAAATAATATTTAATAAATTATGTTTGTATATATTATAGTTTCATTACTATAGTTATAATTGTAAAAAATTATATTTATTAGTGTTCTAAAATATAAAAAACTTAAAATATAAAATGTTTTCTAAAATATAAGAAATTGTTAAGAAATATTAATCTTCCATAAAATATTAGAAAATTACTTGGAAACATTAATATTCTCTAAAATATAAAGGTTTGCTAATAAAAATTATTATAAAGAAGTTATTAAAAATGAGTTTATAAAATATAAAGAAATTATTAAAAATGAGCTTATTTAAAATTTCAATTTTATAATGTGCATGAGGAAAATCTCAAGAAGCCTCCCAAAAAAGGGGTCTATAACACAAATTTGAACCAATCATATTTGAAATAAATAATTTTTTATTGAGAAAAATTTAAAAATATAAATTAAAACTTGATTGAAACTATGATTATTTTCAAAATAAAAAAAATGAAGTGTTTTGATTGGTGGAAACTAATTCACAAATTGGCACAAATGAATGCATTAGTATTGCCTACGACAAGTACAAATTTCTTTTGTCCTAATAAAATATTTATCCATTTTACATTAAAGAGGTAATTTTTGGAAATTAATTATTTAAATTTTGATTTGTTGAGATATTTTAGCTCTGGTTTGATCTATAAACTTTTATCTATTATTGCAGCCTCCGAAATTAAAGGTGATTAATAAAATAATGATTCATGACTGAAGGAGTTTTCTCCATTTTAGTGAATTATACGAATGCTAAAAATAGTATTTTAGTGAGTTAGGTGTGTTAGAATAACTGGAAGGGGGGGGGGGGGGGGGGGGATGNGGGGGGTGAATCAGTGGCCTCAAAAATTAATCCAATAAATCAACCCAAAAACTTTATACCACAAGTATAGACCTCTAGTTATCTTTAGTCATACAAGATGTATGCCCTTAAATAATCTTATCAAATAACCACTGCTCGGATTTCACTGTTAATCCTTTTTCTTAAGCTTTACCGATTAGCAGTCCAACCTTTACCGAAATACAATAAATAACTTAGTGTTTACCGATCAATCCTATTTTAGTAATGTGTAAAGCAAAACATCAAAGAAATGAACCATATACACATTTGACACATGGTTTTTTAACGTGGAAACCTTGTTAAGGGAAAAAAACACTTGGGACCAGTAACCCAAAATTTTCACTCTTCTGAAGTGAGCTCGGTGAAGAGCCAACTATGTTAAAGGTTACAAATACATTGTTAAGTGCGACCTTGTTAGAGGATTTAAATGTAATAGTTTATCACTTGACATCTGGCATTCACTATGCTATCTTCATGACAAACCTCTTGATACTCCTTGGGATGTATCTCAATATATAAAGGATGATTAAATCCTGCTCGGTTAAGAGACTTTCTAATCCAATTGTTAAACTAAAATAGTATATGATATGTTCATAAATACAACTAAACTATGTAGATGTTTAGATCTATTATAATCTCATAATACCTTTCTGATCAATGTTTCCCTTCTGTTCCTTTGCTCCACTTCTTTCTGGTCGGTGATGTTGTTGTTTCTCTGTTGCTCGGTGTCCGTAGAAAACTTTAGCTCTATTCTTCAGCTTGTATGATTAGGACTGTATGAAGACTTCTATCTTCACTAGTATTCTCTTTCAGCATCATCTTCTCTATTCTTCCCCAATTCATAATGAATTAGCTTGTCTCTTTTATAGACATGTTTTGATCGTTTCTAAGTCCTTGTCTTTCTTATTCTTGATGTGATCCGCAAATCTCGCCATTAAAGCTTTAAAGCATGCTTTAGTTTTATCCCGTAGATTTCTCCTTGACAACTGGAATAAAACTATCTTTAAAACTCTAGCTTATCTCTATCTTTTAACTGGTCGATAAAAACAATGTAATCAATCAGTTAACTCCATGTTTAGCTCCTACCAGCTAAGTATTTTGTTGCTTCTGAACTTCAGTTCTGATAGGATAAATAAATTCCAATTTGACCTACACCCTTAGAACTGGAGCTATATTATATATAATTTCAAGGGTCGTTGCCTTGAAGACCAAAACAGACGACACTGAAGCGGGAATTAAATATTTCTGAAACCTGACATCTAGAAACCCTGAAAACCTAAAATTTGGACCCTAGGTCAGGGTCGAGGTCGACCTTGGCCCAAAAGGTCAACCTTGACCCTGAGGTCAAGGAACACAGATTTGCAGATGAGGGTGCCAGAAATAGGTTGGAGAGAAGTGGCAAAGGGGGCAGAACATGGGTAAAAGCCAGATCCAAGTCAGAGACCCATTCAAGGCACTTGACATGACCCCAAACAACTTACTCGGATGGCTGAACCAATCTAAAATGGAAGTGCTTCCATTTTATGACTATACACCTACAAAGGAGAAAATTACAGACATATTCACCAAACATTTGTGCAAAGATACTTTAAAGTATCTCAAAGGGAAGTTGGGGGTTCAGCCCCTTTCTAGTGTTCATTAGATGCACTAGTGTGTGCATCTAGTAATTTCCATAGCTATATCTTTCTGGATCAGTGCTTGGAAGCTCCTCTTAGGGGGAGCAAAGTGTTTCGGTAAGGGGTAGCTTTTCCTGGTCCTTTTTCACTGTTGTCAAAGCGGGAGTTCAGTTTCCTAGTTTATTTTTGTGTTTTTTTATTGATGAATGTTTCTATCAATGACAAAGGGGGATTGTTAGAGTGAATTTTATGCTCTCAAATTGGTTTTCATTGATGTCAACATACTCATATCTCAGCTTTTGAATCTTTCGGTAACTATGATTGGCATAATATTGTATCGGTTGTTGTGAACGGACAAACGTCTGTATCAGTTGGATTATCTAGCATATCAGTTGAAGTGCTTGGCATGTTCACCAATGGCTCTTTATATCTAAAATCTACATTATGATAGATTTTTTTCTTGATCCTATGTGGATGTATTTTAGTCTCAGCTTTGATGTTGTAACGTGTTGATAATAACCATTGGAACTGTGTACCTTGGACAAAGTGTTGTGTAGTGTTGCATGTTGTATTTGTCAAGGTGTTCCTCATTTAATTCCTTCCCACTATGGGAATTTTTTTGACCATGTGACCTATTTCAAATTGTGTGGCCAACCTAGTGGATCTCATGGTGTTGTATAAGTAAGGCATGAACATATGCAAGGTGTAGTAGTACCTGTGTGTACAAGTAAATGTATATGTGGCATGTCTATGAAGCATATGTAAAATGACTACGAATTCATGCAAAGGAGATTTGTCTTTGTGTAGAATAGTATGTAGATCTTCGAGGTGGATTCTACTCATTTTCATATCTTTTGGTAGTGAGCCTATTTTTCAATAGTGAGTCGACCAACACTGAGCCTTCTTGTAGTGAGAATTTCAAGTGGTGAGCCTTTGTATCAAATCACCTTAACAAGTATTTTTACATTTCATGAGAATTAGTTTCTCCATGGTTTTACCCATCTTGGGGTTTCGACATAAAATCCGATGCTCTCTATTTTAGTTTTCTCGTGCATTTCATGTTTATATTTTATGTGGATGTTTAATGTGTTAAACCTACAAATATTAAGTTTTTATTGGAACTATTTAAGTGTTAACCAATAGAGAATTTTTTTTATAAAGTTGTGTGGTTATTCATCCCATTCTCAGTTATTTGGCTTGTTCAACATTTTCTACAAATGCTAAGTGATAAAACAATCCTTGGGGTGTTCCTTTCTTCCACTCTACTCTTGGTGGTTTTCTAGTAATGTTTTTATGACACAGTCCTCTTTGGTGTTACGTCAGTGCTCAAAGTTAGAAGTTCAAAATGCAACCTCGCTCAATATGCTTTGGTGTTAGGGAAAAGTATTAACTAAGTTAAAAGAAAAGTATTTTTTCGATACACAATATTCCCTACAAAAAAATTTTGGGAATATTCTTTGACGTCAATCTTCCTAATACTTACCTGGGGTTACCACTCACAGTTGAGGTGTCAAACTCCTTTTGGAATTCAAATCTAGAAACAATGCAATGCAATCTATCTTGTTGGAAGGGAAAAATCCTAAGCAACAAGAGTAAGTTGCAACTCCTAAGATTGGCCTTGTAGGGAATCCTTGTCTACTTCATGTCACTCTTTAGAATATCTAACATTTGGGTTGATAAATTGGAGAGAATCCAGAGAAACTTCTTGTGGTCTCGTATAGAAGAAAATAAGTAGATGGATTGAGTTAAATGGGTCTCTATTTGCCAACCAAAATCTAAGGGAGGTCTGGGAGCTAGGAAAATCTCACACCTTAAGAAGGCTCTCCTTATGAAGGTTGGGTGGAATCTTGCCAGACATAAAGCCAAATGGTGAGATATTATGTCTAGTAAGTAGATGAATATGGGAAAATTTTACCATTTTTTGAACACACATGGACTCCCCATAGGGTCCAAAATTTGGAATAGTATACTCAATCGTAGGTCCCTAGTTCGTCAAGTCTTGAAGTGGAGAATTGGTGATGGTTTGAAAATCCATTTCTAAGATGATTATTGGTTGGACGACACATCCCTCTCTTGATTCCTTTCCTTTCACGATCTTTGTGTGTTGGCTAAATAGCTCTTTGTGTGGTGGGTTGAAAACTACAAGGAATAGTCTAGCTCCTAGAAAAACATCTAACTTTGTTGTCGAGGTCTTCAATAGCTTATGCCTTTGGCACTAGATTTATAATGGAGACTCGGGGAGGAGAGGATCCCAATGTTCTTGGGGAAGGATAGCTTTGTTTGGAAGAATAATGTCAGTAGTAAATTCATGGTGACATCTGCCTATCTTATACTCATTGGTGAGGGTTACCAAAATGAACTATGGGAAAAGGTTTGGAACTCTCAATTAATACCTAAGATTAATCTATTCTGGTGGGATTCATCCATGACAGGATCCTTACTAAGGACAGTCTCATAAAACATAGGTTTCATTTGTTGAACCGTTGTGTCCTATGCAAACAAAATGAGGAGTTGTTTAACCATGTGATCATGCATTGGCCATGTGCATGTGAGTTGTGGCAAAGAACTTTGTAGCTTCTCCAAACCCATTGGGTGATGAATAGGGATGTTCAAGAAATTTGCTTCAACTGGAAAGTGATCTCCTCTAACCCCAATATCAAGCAATTGTGGCAGCAAATCCCTCGACATCTAGGTTGGGCAATATAGAAAGAAAGGAATAACAAGATCTTTTGTGAAAAGGAATGCCCACTTAAGGAGGTATTTGACATCTTCCACAAGATGTTGTTAGAGAATTTAAGTGTCACAAAGGGGAATTGTTGTCCCTCTCTTAGTGATCATCAAGTGTCTAGGAACTGTATCTTATTGGATTCCTTTGGGAAGTTTGACCCATCCAAAAAACTCAAAAGGAAAACTGCAAAAAGGACTCCCCCTTGTCTAGGTTGGTACAAATTTAAATTTTGACAACACAACAAAGCATTTTGAAGTCCTGGTCGGTACAGGTGGTTTGATCAAAGACCATTCTAGGGTGTTCGTGGTATCTTTCAATGATGTGTTTCCTAGACATACGAACAACCAAGCAAATGAAATGGATATTTTGGGGGGTCTTAAGATTACACTCTCCATTGGGATCAAAGCACTCTCAATCAAGGGAAATTCCAAGCTCATCATAAATGTTGTTAAAGGGTTTTCCAAGTCAAAGTAGTCTGTGGAAGGAATATTTGGAGATATTAATAAACTCTTGCATGGATTTGATTCCTTTACTCTCAATAATGTCTATAGAGAGGGAAACACACCATGACAGACTCTCTTGTTGTGAATGGTTATACTCTAGAGGGGTTGAGGTGTTGGCGACCTTGTTTCTCTCCCAGCTAATGTGAAGACTCTCTTGAGTGGAAAGTTTTCAAAAGCCAAGGGAGATAAAATGTAACACCCAAGTTGGGAGGTGGTGTCTCCTTCTGAGTACTTTAGGGTATTAGGTTTCTCGTTACCTTTACCTTTTAAGTCTTGAGCAGGAGTCGAGAAAAGGTCATAATATTTTTAATTTGACTATGAGACAAATGATGTGGCATGATGGCTTTACCTTTGGAAAATGCATTGCCTAAGAGAGCATTTATTACTATTCATGTTGTAGTTATTTGTCTTTTCCTAGGCAGATCATATGTAATCATTTTGATTACATTAGTCCCAAAAAGTACAGTAACATGATGAGATGGCATTACAAGATTAGCATGACCAGTTCAACTTGCATTTATCATTACCCCTCATGTAATCAAAGGTACACTATATGTTTCATGTTGAGAAAACTCCTTATTATAGGAAGCTACAACTAGAATGAGTTTAATTTGTGGGGAAGATGGTTAAATGATTTCACCCAAATGAATAGACAAGCACTCTTCTTTCCTTTAAATCATTTGGTGGTAACATAAACTTCCCTTTTCCATATCGAGAATTGTAGTTCTCACTTTAGTGATGGTAGCTCTATGTAATTTGTTAGTTTAATGGGGGATGACTACAACCGCATCAAGCAAAGAAAACTATAAAACTTCAATACTGATGCCATATTATGGCATATCTAAAAGGAGGGTGGGGTTACTGATTTTATCGAATGCATTAATGGTTTTGATGAGGGACTTTCTACATAGTTTGCTAGCTCCTGGAACAATAGAAGGGTTTCAGTTGGGGGTATTTCCTTTGAAATTAGTGAAGAGCTTATTGCTAAGGTCATTGGGATTTCTACTAAGGGCATAAAATGGAAGAAGACCAATCATATAGTGGACAATGATAGCGTTAACAAGTTATTTAAGGGCGGAAAGGCTCTAGTTAAGAGGTGGCGAAAATATAATAGGTTGAAGCTACCTTCTCCTTGGCACAAGGTCTATTATATGATTACAAGGTACTTTACACTGGGAGGGAATTTTAAAGTTTACTAAATTATTACCATATGTCACTTCTTAACCACTTCAAGAATCTTGAAATCATCTCTTTTCCATTTTACCTATTGAATTTTCTTGAGAAATTTGTGTTTGAGGTCAGGGATAGTATCCACTAGGGTAGGAAACCAACTTACTTGCATTAGGGAATCATTTTTAGAAGTTTCAATTTTGACTTGGCCCTTGTCCTCTTAAACCCATCATTTACTATGAGCCCCCTCTCTCATAGCCCCCCCCCTCCAGTTGTTGGCATTGTTGACATGCTTAGACAAACTAAGAAAAATGGTATTAAAAACCCAGGAGCTAGAAAAATCGCCTCCCAACTGAGCACCACTAAAATTCAAAATTCTAACATTGTGTCCCCTAAGATTGGACCTAAGGGAAAAAAAACCCTCTCCATCAACCTCTAAGAGGAAAGGGATAAACCCTTTCCCCCATCCAAAAAATCCAAATTCTTTATTTAGGAGGTTAACTCAGATGGTAATGAGGAAGTGGAGGAGGAGCATAGCACCCATCGAAGATCTAATAGCATGACTAATAGATCTGTCGAGAAAGGGAAAACGCTACTTGTAGATTATGACTCTAAGGAAGACATGGAATGAGACCACCATGCTACTGATGACATGACTAAGAAAATCAAGAACACAGAGGATAATGATATGGAGAGTAATGATAGTGGTATTTCTAATAAATCCACCTCCAATAGCTCAACTCATACCTCTGAAAAAATGAAGGAGGAACCTACTAATCCTTGTACCGATATGCCACCCTCTGAGGAGAAACATATCATGTCCACCTTTGATGTGGCTTCGGCTACTGATTTGGCAATCTTGTAGAATGAGGTTGACAATCTTAAGAATAGAGGGAATGAGGTCGAAAGGAAGCTTGGAAGCATATCTAGATTCAGTCTTCGTGTAATGCACATCTTGGCAACCTCTCTCTACCTGCTACAATGCAAGATTTTAGATGAAGATGAAAAGGAGGAAAGTAACTACAAGGATTTGTTTAAATTCTTCACTAACAATTGGTCCAATGTGTTGCATCAATCGGGTTATGATATTAAATCTTCACATAAGGTTTAGTGGGTTTAGCCCCTAGGGCTTTCCTATATATTTTTGGTTTTAGCCTAAGTGGCTCTTTGAACTCTTGTTTTTTTCTAAAGCTTTGGTTGTACTAGTATGTTTTTAAATATTTTTTCAATTCATTCTCTTTTGACTAGTAGTACTCAGTACGATGGTGCTAACTTTCATGTGTATAGGTTGTTAATCTATGGCCTATGTTTATCTTTTATTAGCTATATTCTATGTCGGTTTTGATGTTTATCATTTTTTAGTGTGCTGTTATTGTACGCCCTTAGGCTATTGAACTATAAGGGATCAGAACCCTAGTTTTGTTGCTTATAAATATTAAAAACAAGAAATAAAATTGTAAAAACAAAACTTAGTAAATAGAAAAGTAGAAACAAAACTCACTAAAATATGTTGAGGGATTACCTATGGACCCAAATGCTTAGAACATTAGTTGGCATCTTTGTCATGGAGTGTTACTCTTACAAGTGGCACTTATTATAATTATGGAATCAAAGACATTATCATTAATTGGGATTTATGGAATCAAATACATTACCATTATTTGGTTTCTACCTATGATACATGATTCAATGCATAGTGGGGGATGGGCTTTTGTTGTGTATACCATGGTTTATTACAACCACGTATGGTTTTATATTTTTCTTTGGTCTATATATTGAATTTTTAAAATAGAGGTTTATATGTCCAAGGGGTTGAGCTCAATTGGTTACAGCTTTGGGTTTTCATTGTGGAGACCCGAGTTCAAATCCACATAGGGACATCTTGTGTGACTCTTAGTCTTCTTAGTTGGTTTATGGTTTCTAGTGTGTGTGCTCGCAAGGATTATATAGTTAGAATATTGAGAAGATTGTATTGGTATTAATACAAGCTTTATATGTCTTTGGTGGTAGAATGTTTTTTGAAAATAATTTCTTCACATAAATCTAGTGATGTGCGTTATTATTATAATTATTCTTCATCATATTCTATTTAATGTTTCTATTACATGTAATAATTAATTATATACTTGAACAAAATTTATTTATACTTCGACTTTATCCTTATTTATGATTTCAATTTATTTATTTACAATTTTTCTAGCTCTATTATTATAATTCCTTTGATTATAATGCATAAATGTGTGGTTTCCTCAATCCTCTAATTGATTCCTTATAGAAATTTAGGTTCTCAAAAGTAAATCCTTGTGTTCTAGAAGCCATGGCATTTTTCTATATCTTTGATTAAATTTACTTATCTATAAGAATCAGATATCAATAATTAAAAAAGAATCAGATATAAATAATTTTTAAAAAAAAAGTTTATCTAAAAGAATCAAATATCAATAAATAAAAAAAAACTTAATCTAAATTGATTTGTTGTCATTTTCCAGAGTAAATTACTTTTGTAGTTTCCAAAATCCTTTATAGAGTAAATTAGTTTTAAAGTTTCCGGATACAATTTTTTTTGTGCTTTATTGATTTATGGAGTTTCTGACATTCATCAAGACAAAAGAGGGCATATGCTCTTCATGAAAGATAGGAACTTTCAATTGTCCATTCCATAATCCATGTTAGAATACGGAGCGAATATATCATCATACCAATTCCCTTTCCGCATTGGATTTCTTCCCATGTCTTTACAAAGATTGTCATTATCTGCGATTTGAAAAACACAAGCTTTCCAAAAACAGGGTGTGAGTTTCTTAAGATATTTTTGAAGATCTTTTGCATTTTCCTCCATTTCCTTAACACTTGGCATGGTTATTTTATTAGATAGAAAATGAGCTAACCACTGTGAACGTATTTCTGCAGAGTGCAAATTTGATAAACTCTCTGAGTAGCCAAGAATCGCCATTTGAGGAATGCTTGGATGAATGAGCCCCCTGCAATAATAACAGTGTTGTAAAATTCTCTCTTATTTAAGCCTTGCATGAAAGGTTTAAAACAATCCAATTTATGTATAAAATAATGATGTCGAATAAAAACAATAAAAAAATTTGGCAAAGTGGCCATAGCCACAAAAATATTTTTATTATTTATATATTGTTTTTTTTTAAAACTAAATGATCCAATGAGAATGTCACATACCTGATAGTCTTTTTAATAATATATTTATTTCATCCTACAATTGCTTTCAATCATATTAAATTGAAAATATTTTTTGCCCATACCTGTATAAAGAGAGTGCAACACCTGATTTCTCAAAAGCATCTCCAAATTCCTTTGGAAGAAAAGTCTTTAATTTCTTGTCTCCATCATAACCAGTAGCCAAAACCACAACATCAGCTTCTACAGTTGTTCCATCATCTAACACAACGCCCTTACTATAAAAACTCCAACCAGATGATTTTCGAAAACATATGAGGCCTTTCTCTACTTTTGGAAAAAAATTGTTTGGAAATGATCCAGTGTTGCAAGAGGCTAATGTCTGCAAAAAGCTCATATCTGGAACAAGCCCATACTTTTTCAGTGGAAATTTCGAAAGCAAGGAAAGCTCCACAAATTTGGAGATTGCCCATCTCTGTAGGAAACATCAAGAATGTTAATTGATTTGAGGGAGTAATCTGAATTTATAAATATATGCTGCAAAAAATGTTTAATAAAAAATTTAAATTACCAATGGAGCAAATATGCTTGATAGTGAGTTCAACAGAAAACCCCGTGCCGGTTTACCAAGTAAAAATTGTGAGAAGCGTGTTCCATACAAATATGCTAAGTGCACTCCCCCAACCAAATAATCCTCAGGGACCAACCAGTAAGATTTTCTAAAGACCATTGTACACGGAGGGCAATTTTCTCCTGCAAACATGAATCAATTATCTTGTACAGAATTTTCTAATTTTGTTAGTTTAGCCTCTACAATTGAATCAATAAAGCACATAATATGTCGATTACGTATTATACCTTGATTTGCCTCAGCACATTCTACAGCAAAATCTATTGCTGATTTCTGATATCCAATAATCACAATTTTTTGTCCTTTGACAATTTCGTAAGCCTCCTTTTCATTTAAAGCAGAGTAGTCCATAGTATGCAAAATCTTTCCCTGAAATACTTCTGATCCTTTATTTGGAGGAAAGGATGGGATTTTTGGCATACCCCCATATTTACCAATGCATAAGATCAAGAAATCAAAATGATACCACTGCAAAAATCTCAAATATAAACCATGTCAGTAGGCATGGAAAAACAGAGGATAACTTTAATTCTGCTACAAATAAACCCTACTTAAAAAAGATGTTTATGGAATCTGATAATCCTTATATTAATCAACAGCAATTGTTAATTATGAATTCAAACGTGATCCTGCAACAGTTACTTTTGTCTAAGTAAAGGATTATGATCTACAACAAGAGTTACCAATGTTTGTAGAGGATTTCTATTCTGATTACAACACTTGCATTGGAGCCTAGTACTTGGTAGCAGGTTTGCACAAGTTGTCAAGGACAAAAGCTTTAGGAAAGACCTAAATTTTGTAGGATATAAGTTGTGATATTGCTATCAGGATTCAACTGTGTAGTTTTTTGAGTCAAACTCATTGACCCACAATTCATGAGTAGTGGTTCACACGAACCCATCTCTCATGAGAATGAATGGAACACCCGGGAAGTCCCGGTGCTTCACCTCTGTGAGCATCACCTAGATCCAATGAGTGCTATGTGTTCCATTCATTCTCATGAGAGATGGGTTCGTGTGAACCACTACTCATGAATTGTGGGTCAATGAGT
>MU225243.1:1957092-1982519 GCA_018584345.1 Thuja plicata
GCTTACCGATGATGTGAAGGATCAAATTCAACTATTTTGGCAATCTAACTCAAGAGTGTCACCAAATGTGAAGGATGTCTTGAAGTTGAGAATTGGCATTCGAGACCGCACCCCGCATCCAAAACATGATTTGGAGGTGAGTCAAACAATGTTGTGAGACACATCCAACATTGCAAATATCACAAAGAGATTTTGAATAATTTAAGCCTTTTTTTTGTGTGCCTCTTAAGATTCGAAATACCTGTTGTTACAAATATCATGTGGAGTTTTCAATGCATCATGAATTGTTACGATCCATTCATTTTAATTTGCATACTAGTGAAGTGTAGGAGGAGTGTGGTGCAAGTTCTCTTCCAAAATATCAAGAGACTTGGTAGATCATTTTTATGTCCTAGAGATGATGGATGTTTCTTTTATAGATAAGATTGCTTAAATGACAAGTGTTCAGAGGGTGGTGGGCTAGTGAAGTTTGTTTCATGTTTTCATGAGGGCTGCGAACATGATTTTGGAAAGACAATTGTCCAAAAAAAGGTATATGAAACTGTTAAATATACATTGAAAAGTGGAGGTGAAGGCTCTAAATGTGAGTTGGTTACAAAAGAATGCAATGTAGCTGATTTTATTTCAGATTTGAGGAAGAATCTTTTTTACAAGTGTGAAAGGCATAGTCACAAGTCTCAGTGGTTGGATCAACAATTCAGAATTTGTAAGGACACTTTCCCAATTGGCACTATTATATCGGTCATTGACTTTGCATAGAACTATACATTGCAGCCCCAAAATGAGTTGCAAGATCAATATTACAATTCTATTTAGGTTGCTATTTTTATGCACATAACATATAGACATTCCCCAGATAGTACAGAAGATGACCAAAAGATAATTCGAGAATACCATTTTTATATGAGCGATGATAGATCTCACTCTCACGAGTATGTCCAACATTTCTTTGAGAACTATTTTGAGTGGGTGTGGGAAAATGATACTTCTATGGGAAAATGATACTTCTATGGATAGACATCTCATTTGGTCAGATAATTGCGCAAGTCAATTCAAAAATACTCGTATGTTTTATTGGTTATGTAGAATGCATGTAGGGATAGGTGTACCTCATATTTGGAGGTTTTTTGAGGTTGGTCATGGAAAAGGGGAGCATGATGGACCAGGTGCATGTGTAAAGAGAGATCTAGTTAAGGAGAAATTAAGGATTTCAGGTGCAGAACTCCTTGATGCTCATTCTATTATTGATTGGTGTACTTCAACATTGTCACAGGGGGGAGACTCTTGATTCAGTGATGCACAAATTATTTTGGTTGGTTGAGTTGGGCACAATTGGAGATAGGTTGGATTGTCAAACCATGAAATATTCTTCAAAAATGCATTCATTTCAAAGCTCACATGCTAGTACATGGACCATTTGGACATGAGAGTTGGCTTGTTTTTGTCTGAGGTGTCTTTAGTGTGATTGGAATCAATGTGAGTCAAGTGAGTGGGTCAATATATGGGTTCCACATTATCTAACTCCTTTATTTGTCACACTCTCTGTAATAAATGATGACATGGATTGTTCACTTGACTATGACCATGTTTCAGATCTTTTACAGCCAGGACATGTTTTTGCATTGGTTGCACCACAAGGGGAATGATGAGAGATCAGATTACTGGTTAGCACATTGTCTATGAGGAAATTAGAAACTTGCACAATTGATGACATATGATGATATGCTCACATATCCAATAGGATCACATGTTGTTGCGGGAACATGGTTGTGCACATACATGATTAGAAATAATGGTATTCCTGTGTTTGAAGACTATGAGAAGTACAAAACCATTCTCATGTATTCACACCTTGTTATAGTAGCCAATGTTAAGTTGTTTAAACATCAAGGAAAACCAAAGACAAAGGAAATTTGGACTATTAGTACTATTGATCATGAAGAAATATTAAATACCCTCAAGCAGAGAGATGACCCTTTAGGCACACTTCAGTAGGTAAGTGAAACTCACTGCAAGGTTTTCCATGTTCATTACAGTTACGTTCAATACATGTTCATTGTAGTTTTCTACTTTATTTGTTTGAGGGCCAAAAAACTTGGTTTTGTATGTGGATTGTAAGTGCAATTGGATACATAGATGATAGATATAGGAGATTAAGGTGTGCATTTGATTAAACCAGATATTTTATGATGGTAAACTTCACTATGCATTGGCTAGTCATGTTCTTTGGTTTGTTTAGTTACTTATACATTCATTATCTTTTTGGAAACCTATAAACTTATTTTTTCTTGTGCCTTCCGAATGTAGGGATTGGAATGTAGATGTCATCGAGTACCATGTGTTAAACTTATGCACTTTAGGAGCAGAAATGACACTTAAATTTTATATATATATATATAGTTCTGTATCTAAGATTTTAAAATTCTATATCTCAAACTTTTGATAACATTGATATAATCAAACTTGTATAATGATGAAATACATGCAAGAATGAAATATTTGACAAAAACTTGTAAAGGCTTTATTTAAATGTGTTAGATAAGATGTCTTATAAATTCTTGTACAATAAAATATAAGGCTTTGTTGAATGTTTTCAAAGTAGTAAAGTATAGATCCGTACAATTTAAAAAAGTCACAGAATTACATGAAAAATTCATCCGTATAGAACACCTTTTCTAGTTTTACTTCAAAATATCCCAAAGGTCCTTGGAAATTAATTTTATGTTCAAAGAGTACTAGTTGGGGTAGAACTTTTCCCAAAAGGATAAGTCTTGAAACATTGGACAACTCCTCTAACTTAGGAACCCTCACTTTGGCTTGGAAGGGCTAATTGGGGCACTTAGTGAAGGAAGTACCCGTCAAACCTTGAAATCAACCAATATAACACTTGGGATACCTTGGAGCACATGAGAGAATATCATTTATCAATTTTTGGTTCTTAAAACAATACCCATCAAAAGTTATGGGGAATCAAGCATCTAGTCTATGCTTCTCTGCCAGTCACATACCACTAAGAATTTGAGAGCATCAAGAACTATTCATCATGGGAAAAAAATGTCAAATCCATCGGCTCCAATTAGCCAGGTAAATTCTAGGGGAGACCTTTCTTCGCTCATGTAGAACTAAGAACATTTCGGCGCATGTCAGACCAAAGTATTCCCAAGGTGCACTAAGCCAAATTTGGCAGAAATATTTGGAGATCCATATCTCGAACCTCGTGATAGATATCAAAGATCCGTGAAGTGCAAAAGGACCATCTTGGTAAGGCCTACAAGAAAATGGCTTGGTTCTAGGAGATTCCACTATGATTCCATTTGGCGACTAGATCTCACTTGGTGCAAAAAGTGTCATTGTTGCTCAGTTGAAAGTTGCTCAATGGTGCATCTTTCAAACCGTTCATTGTGGGACCAAACCATCAGCTCCATTTGGCCAGGTAAACACAAGGGGAGACCTTTCTTTTCTCATGTAGCACCAAGAATTTTTTGGCGCATGTTGGACTGAAGTGTTCCCAAGTTGCACTAAGCCAAATTTGGCAGCAATTTTTGGAGATGCATATCTCAGACCTCGTGAGATATATCAAAGATCTGTGAAGTGCACAAGGACCATCTTGGGAAGGCCTACAAGAGCACAGCTCAATCCTAGGATATTCCTCTCAGATTCCATTTGGTGACCGGATCTCGGTTGGTGCAAAAAGTGTCATTGTTGCTCAGTTCAAAGTTGCTCAATGGTGCATCTCTCAAACCATTCATTGTGGGACCAAACCATCAGCTCCATCGGCTCCAGTTGGCCAGGTAAATTATATTGGAGACCTTTCTTTTCTCGCGTAGTACCAAGAATGTCATGGCGCATGTCAGATCGAAGTGTTCCCAAGGTGCACTAAGCCAAATTTGGCAGAAATTTTTGGAGATGCATATCTCAGACCTTGTGAGAGATATCAAAGATCCATGAAGTGCACAAGGACCATCATGGGAAGGCCTAAAATCACATGGCTCAGTTCTGGGAGATTTGGCTCGAATTCCATTTGACGACCAGATCTTGGTTAGTGCAAAAAGTGTCATTGTTGCTCAGTTGAAAGTTGCTCAATGGTGCATCTTTCAAACCATTCATCGTGGGACGGAAATTTCAGCCCCATCAGCTCCAGTTGGCTGAGTAAATGCTAGGAGAGACCTTTCTTCACTCGTGTAGCACCAAGAACATTTCAACGCCTGTCAGACCGAAGTGTTCCCAAGGTACACTAAGCCAAATTTGGAAGCAATTTTTGGAGATGCATATCCCAAACCTCGTGAGAGATATCAAAGATCCATGAAGTGCACAAGGACCATCTTGGGAAGGCCTACAAGCATGTGGCTCAGTTCTGGGAGATTCCACTCGAATTCCATTTGGCGACTGGATCTCGGTTGGTGCAAAAAGTGTCATTGTTGCTTAGTTGAAATTCTCTCAATGGTGCATCTTTCAAACCGTTTGTCTTGGGGCCAAACCATCAGCTCCATCAGCTCCATTTGGCCGGGTAAATGCTAGGGGAGACCTTTCTTCACTCTCCTAGCACCAAGAATGTTCCAGTGCATGTCAGACCGAAGTGTTCCCAAGGTGCACTAAGCCAAATTTGGAAATGATTTTTGGAGATGCATATCTCAGACCTCGTGAGAGATATCGAAGATCCATGAAGTGAATAAGGACCATCTTGGGAAGTCTTAAAAGAACATGGCTCAGTTCTGGGAGATTCCACTCATATTCCATTTGGCAACCCGATCTCAGTTGGTACAAAAAGTGTCATTATTACTCAGTTGAAATTTGCTCAATGGTGCATCTTTCAAACCATTCATCATGTGACCAAACCGTCATCTCCATTGGCTCCAATTGGCCTGGTAAATTCTAGTGAAAACCTTTCTTTTCTCGCCTAGCATCAAGAACGTTCCAGTGCATGTCAGACCGAAGTTTTCCCAAGGTGCACTAACTAAAAATGATATTTCAACCCAAAAACTTGAATCAAGGTTTATAATTCCACAAGATACTTAATTCAACCATATTCAAAAGGAATCAACTGATTCTGGAGTCAGATTGCATGGATTATGCACAAAATGCTTGAAATTTGCTAGGAGACCTAGTTCACTATTTTAGGACATCAACGACCTTCCAAGACCCATAACTCCAAAAACTTCTGAATCACTTAGTGAACAAATGGGGTTTTCAAACACCCTTTATCAATATTTCCAACATATCCAAAGAAAGAGGTAGGTTGTTTTGGACCATACCCTGCTATTACAACTTTGAGACCTCAAAAATACACAAAAATAGGCAAAATTACAAAGGAACTAGATTATAAACTTAACCCAAAGACTCCCCCTCTTGGAAAATATTTAATTATGTCCTAAAAAACCCAAATATGAAATTAATTAGTCTTATACCCTTGGGAACATCAAAAGCCCCAAATTATGGATGAATGAGTGAGTTTGACAGTATTGATGGGTTGCATGTATGGTGCATGGTTATAGTAGCAGAGGATCTGGCCATTGGAGGGGGTGATTTTGTGTTTAAATCCATGTTAGGATGGTATAAGGATGGTGAATCATAAATTTATTTGAGGCTATGGTGTTGGGAGGTCGTACATTGACCAAGTCCTAGATTTTAGGGGTTTTTGAGAAGCAAATTAGGGCTTTTGCACTTAGAGAGGTCTTATAATCAAATTAGTTGTATAATACATAGTTTGGGGTCATTTTATGACTCTATTGAAAGTCTCAAGGTCTAGGGTGAAGATGCATTAGTAGTTGCTTTGGAAAAGGGGTCGAATTAGCCCTCTTAGTTCACTGACAATGAAAAAGTTGGGTAGGATGGTCCAAAACACAAGGGATCAGTTATGAGATATGTTAATGGGATTGAAAAAGGGTATTTAGATATGTGATTGGTTTTAAGAGTTGTTTGGAACTATTTTTAGAAAATATTTAAAAACCCTTGTTGTTGTACTACTAGGACAGTGTATGACTGGACAAATTTGTGAAGGAGACAGAATGTCTTGAAGGAAGAGTTTGTGGCTTGGTATATGGTTGAAAAAAGTGTGTTGGGGTCCTTAGAGGAATTAGGATCACCTATGAAAGCAAGGTTGATGGTTGTGGTTGCAGAAGCTTGTTGAATGAAGGATGCATAACATGGAGTTTGGAGCATGATTGAATGGTAGGAGTATGAAGAAGTGGATGGATTCAAGATGTAGATTCTAGTGGACTCTAAGTAGATTGAATTTGACCTCTAATAGGTCTATGGAGTGGGATGGTTCTCGAGGTGATCTTTTGAATGAAGATTGAAGGATTTGTTATCAAGCAAAGAAGGAAGAAATCATTAAACCATGAAGAAATGTTACTTCTCACTAGCCTTTGCATCAATTTGATAAAATGCATCAAAGGATTATACAAGCATAAACAAAGCATGTTGAACTGTTTTAACAATGTAAAGAGATTTCATTACATTGACTGCAAGGATTATAAACAAAGCATGAAAAGTACTTTTAGATCTATTCAAACATGGTGTAACACCAAAATAATAACATTAATCAAATGAAAACCAAATCTATAAAGGATCAAAGGTTTTCTCAGTGGGCATGCCACATGTATGAATGAAGGAGATTGAAAACCAAATTAGAGGTTTAGTTATCCCAACATCACAACAATGGAGTCTTTCGAATTAACACATGTAAAATAAATATTAAATAACATAATGCTTTTAACAAAACATTAATCAATTGCACTCCTATCTACCATGAATATTACAATCAATATTTTGGTGCTCTCAAAAGTATAGTGCACCAGATGGCTAATGGATAATGAAGATGTAGTATGAAAATAATACATACATATAATGCATGGAAATGATATAATATAAAAAATGAACATATATACATAAATACAATGCATGACAAAGACATAATATGGAAATAATACATACATACAACACATGCCAAAGATATAATATAGAAATGATACATACATAGTACACATGAAAAAGATAAAATAATAAAAAATGAACATGTAGATATGTATATATGAAATAGTTTTGTACAAAATGTGGCACATGTCATCTCCAAAAATTTACATAATCAGTTCATATCTACATACAATATAGCATACGCCATCTCAAAATGTACCATATGGAATCTCAACATAAGAAGTTCAACTACAAATGTTTCTAGGACATCATATTCTACTGGTGGATGATCAAAGTGAAGTCTCTTCAAACTACTCTTTGGCTCTGATGGATCCTGCATTCAAACACAAAAGTGAAACATCAAGTTAGATTACTTAAATTATATGGTTTCTACAAATAATAAATAAAAATTTAAAATGATAGTCAACATTAATAAATGTTTTTTTTTTTAAAATTGAACTCTCATGTACCTCGCCTCTCGGTCTCCTCATGCAGTCAGGAGACCTAATATATGTCTTTAGTTGCAAAGGGACAATGCCACCAATGTCGACTCTGACCTCTATATATGTTTGAGAACATGAGATTGATGTAAGACTTATACTATTTAATGTTAAATCCTTGGTAGAAAATACATGTTTTAAATATAACCCAATTAACATTAAAAATTACCTATGTTGAAATTTCTTCAGGAAATGTTAGTTGGGTCATCAGTGATACAAACCCTTGGTGTGGTACCTCCCTCAAACTAGGGGTGACCTACAAAATTCAAACAGATAAGTTTCATACAATCATGAATTGATCATATTAAATATATACTTGATAGTAAACTACACACAAATAAATTTATAAATATACGTACTATGGGGCTATCACTGCGAATTGAGATGCATGTGACTCTATCATGGTGAACCAGTCTCACAACATCATCAGACACCACCCTCTATCAAATAAAACATCTAATTAAAAATGAGTACACACAAGTGACAAGTATACATGTATGCCAAAACAATCTAAAATACTTAATTACCTTCCCCTTGTCAAAACCAAATTCTTGAACCCCCTCACATTGCCCCCCAGTGGCAACTGGTGAAACCTGCATCAGTATGTAATAAGATGATCATAAAAATTAGAAAATACATGTATACAACATTATAATAAAAGGAAACTAATGAGTACATTAAAACGTATGTACTGTGGAAGTATCAAGGCCAAATGAAATGGCCGAAAGCGTGGACCCATCCACTTGTGCCATCTCCTCCTTTGTCATTAACTAGACATAAATGAAACATATAAAAATACATTAGTGGGAAATCATTATAAGAAAATTCTATTAAAAAAACACATGTTTAAAATTAAATACAATGTAACAAGTTAACTATTTACTCTTACCATAATAGTAGGAGTCCATGGCTCTGTATGCCCCTAATGCACATCTTCATGTGGTGCTTCAATGCCTATAGTGTGTTGTGTAGTATCGTCCACCTTGAACACATAGTTATATGCATCACTATCATTCAGGGGGCCCAAGCACATATTCTTGGACATAACGCAAGTATGAGGCACACAAACATGTGAGCTTGCGGAGGATGTGGAAGGGCCAAAAGCATTAGTATGAGGAGGAGATAATGTCGCACTCTGCCTAATGAGTAGATCACTCAAGGTGTGAATGGCTTGAATAGTCTGTGAGCCGGCCTCAACAATAATGTCAGGATGTTACACTGTGGGAGGTGGTGAAATATTAGGAGGGGGGACATATGTGCGGTATTTCACCCACTATACCCTTGGCCTATCATGGGGAGTGCCTAATCCCATGCCCTGGTTCTGTCTCATGCTCCACTAATTGACTTTGTGATCGAGAAAAAATTCAGCATACAATTTCCATATGAAATAGAATGGGACATCCAAATTTCTGTGGGGTGGTCTATCAAAAACCATCCACTAGCAATCCCAAATGTTGTCACGTATTGCATCATTTGTACACCATTTAATTAACAACTTGGTTTTTTTAGGGTCCACTTTTAAACCAGTTTTGGGATCAACAAAAATGTTACATATGTCATGTTTTGTTATGTTTAGATTCATAACTTGATTGTAGTCAAGCCCATCATCAAATTGGGCGTGCATAGATTCACACCAAAGAAGTGCAGCATTGTGTTGTTCTGTGATTTTATCCATGCTCTCAATAATGGAGTTCAACATGGAAAACATGGGGCGCAAGGTGGGGATATTTGCATATTTGTTTTGATATCCTCTAAGCTGATTTAGATTATCTCCTATGAGATCCTGTAATGGTCGAGGGTTTGAGAACAGTTGGTCTTTTGAAGGAGGGCGGATTGTTTTGAGGTGGTTCTAGATTGCTCACAGACTCAGAGGGAGGGTTTTCAGATTGGTCTGAATCCATGTCTAATTCAAAAACAATATAGAATAAACAATATCAATTTCAACCTTACTTTTTATCATTTCAACTCTAGTTTATAATCAATTTTAAAAAACAATAAACAATATCATATAAAACCTAGTTTTAAAATAAATAAAAAAAATTTCAATCCAAAAACAAAAAAAAAGAATGAAAATACTATATTTCACTTACTTGTATACTGTAGCCAATCTAATATTAGATCCCTATCTGATATACGATTTTTTTGGCTTGGCTTCGTTGCTTCAACATTTTCACAATGAAAATGTTGAACGCAGCCGCTGGCAACAATATATTGTTACTGATGAATATCAAATATCCAATATTATCGGATATCTGATAATTCTTTAGCTTTGGATTTTTTCTTGGCCAGGTGTATTGACACCCAGGCCTACTCAAAATTCAACAAACTTGTGGGTGAGCTTTTGGACGAGTGAAAAACTAATTTTTTCACATCGCCAGTTTTTGGCATACCATGATCCTTCACATACCCACAAATCTTTCCACTCTTCTCATGATGAAGATGAGATTTTAAGAGTGCCTCCTATATGAAAATTTAAAAATATTCCCATGACTTCAAAAAAATTGAGCAATGATTAGGACAAGAATACTCTAATCTCGAGGTCATATCCATTGTATATGGTTTGAGGAAGATAATTCATAATTATAGACTTGGAGTTAATATCTTGTGTAGTATCTCTCATCTCATTGATAAAAATGTCAAGCCCAATAGAGATTATTCTCAAGAGATAGGTTTCATTCCACCTACCACTAGTGTTGATACCTCCATGCCTATTTCTACCTTCATTCCTAGTATGTCCAATTATGCTCCACCCATCATAACAACTTACATTCAAAACATCAATCCTTCACATGTTAGCATTCCTAATCCTATTGTTTCCCCTATTTCTTCAAGTGTTCCATGTGTTTCTTTACCTTCATCAATGCCCACTTACAATAGTGTTTATTTCTCATACTCTATCATTCCTTCCATTTATCATAATGCACCAAACATTTCAAAAATATATCCTTCTGTCAATTCTACTATTAGTATCTTGGTTAAAACTATGTCTTCCTTGCAACAAAAAATGCTTCCATGACCCATTCAAAGTTAAACATTCCTACTTGTGACATTTATAGTCCTTTATCTTTGGATATTATCTGTGTCATTAATTTTCAATACATGGAGATTCCTCATCTTGATAATTATAATGGTAAAGGTGATCATTTAACCCATGTCAAAACCTGCCAAACCTTGAGTAGTGATTTATCTCATAATCATAGGTTTATGGCTAAATTTTTTAATAGAACATTTCAAGATAAATCCTTGTAATAGTATTATTCTTTTCCTCCTTATCCTATTGACTCCTTTCAAGACCTTTCTAATTCTTTCATTCAACAATTTTAAAATAATATTGGTCCTAACATTTCTTTGATTGAGCTAATGCATTATAAATAAGGAATTAAATTAAACAAATGACTAATTTCATTGGTATATTTAAGCATGTTCATGCTTAGATTTCATATGTGTGCCTGATATTAATGTGCAACAAATTTTTATTTATAATTTACAAAAATATATTAGAGATAAGATCTTATTTTCTAAATTTTCTTCTTTTACTCAATTAGGTGTAGTGCTTCATAATTATCAGCTTCAAGTTATTCATTTTGAGAGCATCACTCCAATCTCTCTAATGGATAAGAGTGATGTTGCATTACACAACTTTAACAAGTTTCTGAAACCAAATAACTTCACTAAGATCAATAATTCATCCAACAATGTTGATGAGCAAGTGGCAACAAGATCCAAAGGTGTGTCTCTTTTGTCATCTATTTTTAGACCTCGTAATTTCTCTCAAATTTATAAATCATTGCATAATGTGACATTGAAGTTAATTAATTATAAAGTGATAAATCTTCCTCTTGTTAAACCAATTAACTCATACAAACCTTTTCCTAAGTCTTTTGATCATAAATCTTTTTTCCATTACGATCGTCAACCCGGTCATGATAAATTGAAAGTTTTTCCACTTGAAATATGTTATTCAAGTGCTCATTGATTCTAATGATATACCAATTGAGGGTATAATTGATCAAGGAAATAATTTTGTAGCACATCCTAGCCAAAACTTGCAAATCTATACCAATCCTTTTCCATATAATTCAACCAATACCATTGATTTTAGCTAATTTGTTCCTTCTTCCACTCTTGTTGTTGACTATGATGATAAGTGTGTTTAAGTCAATAAATTTGTCAACCTCATTAATCAATTCCCACCTAAACCTAAACCCAAACTGGAACTTGAGCTTTGCATTACCTTTTATCTTAGTGAGATAATTAAAGCACCTTATGGTCCTCTTTACATTGTTGCAAATGCTAATTATCTATATTCGTGTGGGTTCTTATTGACTCTACTTGCATGGTGAATGTGATAACTAAAGAACATCTTTACAATAGATGATTGCAACATGATTTCTATGATAAATATAATGTTATGATCCAAAATTGCAATGGTTTTCTTTATCCTACCCATGGTTCTATTATATTTCTTATAAGTTGGTGGTAAAACATCAAATGTCACATTTGTTGTCATCCCAAATTCTGATTAGTTTTAAGTTGCACTTGGGTCTTCCTTGGCTTACCTCCATGAAAGATGTATCCTCTCCTATCCATAAGTGTTTTAAATTTCCCCACAATGCAAAAATCATGACTGACAATCATAGTATTTACCCACCTTCAGTACCTCAAGAGTCTATTGACCTTGATTTCTTTTGGTCTTCTATGCCTCAACCAACTCAACTGATGTAAGGACAAATATTCCTCTCTAACCCTACCTTCTCCTAGGGCCTTCACTAGGACACTTCTCTATCCTATTAGGGTCCTTCAAAAACCCTAACTCACAAGAGGATTCTATCTCCAACCCTCCACTATTCAACTTGTCCACACCAATGGGTAAAACATCTCAAACTATGCTTTGCTCCTCAAGGGTATTTAGTAACATGCTCACCAAATGACCAAACATAATCAATGTTGATTGTTGATGGAGAGGAAGACCTGTGGACATGGTGTTGAGTTCATTTCAACACACACCAACAAGTTTGTATAAAGATCATTATCGATATCATTCAATTGCTCCAAACTGGTCCAGATAGGGCTACAAGGAATTAGCTATCCAAACTCACCTTTTTTCTTATAGCTCCACAAACACCTCATAGAAGGTGATAAACAAACTTCATTTCCTAACACCCTTTTGGAAGCCTTCAAAAAATTTTAGGTCTTACTTCCCCAAGTTTTTTGTATACTGTGTTGCTATAATTAAGCCTAAAAATAAGGGTCTAGGCCATTTTCTGATAATAAGAACAAGAGTTTTTTCAAACACTTAAGAAACTTGGTCATAAAAAATTCTACTTGGAAATTTAGCTTCTACACCCTCCTAGATTCCTCTCCAAAACCCTAGATTGAAGCAACCAATGCATTCAACCCATCCACATACCTCTGAAAGCACTGTGATCCTTAGCCATGGTCCTCTAGCTTGCTTATGGCATCACTACAAAATTGGCAAATTTTATTTCCAGGGCCCAAGCTCTTGCACCAATAATGTACAAGGATTCATCTCACAAATCCTGAGGAACCAGATAGATGCCACAGTGGGAAAAAGAGTTATGTCTCCATAACTACAAACTATTTGGATTAGACCAGCGACAACACTGAAACCAAAATAAATTACAAAATGCAAAAGACCAAAAATAAAAAAATATCTAACCACAAACAGAGTAAAAAAATAACAACAACTACATCCTCCAATGGTTATAGTACCACATTCAATCCATTCAACACTTCAAAACCATGAAAAACTTAAAATTGTCAAAGGAAAATATTCAAAAACTGTACCAACATATTCATTAACTTTCTCCAATACTTCAACCAACCCTTCACAAAGGGAAAGGGAGGCCTTAAGTATCTGATCTTCACATCCACCAACTTTTTTAGACAGTTACATAACTACATGCTAAAAAATTCACTTGAGCGAGAAATGTTGTCAATGACAACATTGACAATTTTGCAAAGTTGTCAACAACTTTTTACAACTTTGGCAAGTTTGCGTCCAAACTTAGTCAACTCGCTAAAAAAATCAACCAAATGCATGATTATGGTTAATAGTCTAAAAAATAACTATGCTACCCCTTTCTTGTCCAATTTATCCCTCTAATTGCACAAATGCAATGTTTTGACAACATTTTCACCATTTGGTAACTTTTACAAACTTGGACAAACTATAACTTAAGGACTCCAAATGATCTATTTAGGCCTCCTAACCATAAAAACACTCTCTAGGACTATCTAGCCCTTTTATTTCTCTAGTAGCATGGCTAAAACTATTGGAAGTACAAGAATGGGAAAGCAAGATACTGAGAGGGGGGTAGGGTGAATCAGATCTTCAATCTAAACCACTTAAAATAAATTTATCCACATTCATACATATATGAATTTAATCTAACATCAGATAGCATCCATAACATCAAATATGTAACTCACAACACAGAATTTTGGTAACCTAGAAACCCAAATAGGTAAAACTGGGGTGGGGATGATACCCACAAGATCTTCACTATTGCAACAATAAAGTGTGCCTGTTAGGGCTAAAAAAGTTTGATTACAATATGAAATCTACCTAGTTAAATGTTTGTTCTATTAAGAACTACAAATCATTACAATCTACCTTGTTAAAGGATTTCAACTTACAGTAAAGTAAGCACTCAGCTAAGAGATTTGAAACGGTCTGCTAAAACCACTCTGTTAAGATATTTAACCTGATACACCTGTTAGAATGTTCCAAGTAGTGATCCTTCGTTATGCACTTAGATGATGATGACAGATCTTCTCTTTACAATAACCTCTGTGATCTCTTAATCTAATATGTCTTTACTCTATTTTTCACTGCTCTGTCATTCTACTTGATTTGAGCTTCTCCTCAAAATGTCTTGTTGTTCATCTCTCATGAAAACACAAACCTTCTCTGTATATCTCTTTTTCTCACATACATACTCTTTTTTAGGGTTAGAAGCCATCTTATTATATCTTTTTAGATCTGGCGGTGAGATATAGATCAACGATCAAGATCTATTGTTTATACATCTAATGCATTTTTTTTTTTTGATTGGCTTCATGTCATGCATGGTATAAAACAATTAAATGTGAATTAACTCAGTAGATAAATATTAAATGCATACAAATGTTGGCATAGATCTCATACAAGTCGGCCTTAACTAATTACATCAAAGTTTTAATTAATCTTTACATGTATGCAAAAACTATTCTTCTCGGCACAACACATCTCTGATGGTTGACACTTAATATTCTACTCGGCTTGGCATGATGTAACTCGGAATTCTAAAACTTGCTCGACAATGTTGCTTGGCCTTGAATGTTTAGCTTGGCCACAGTGATAACCAACTAAAACTGCCTAAGTAAATGACTAAGTGTGGGTCACTAATCATTAATAGAACTTAGGGATTAACAATCTCCCCCTTTAATATTAGTGGAAAAAACACACTTATCATTACAATTCATTCCATTCAAAATATTGCCTAAGTACATACTGTACTCCCCCTAGGAATATACATCATACAAAACTTTACATAGTATACATACCTGCAAAAAAATATATTTACACATGGATACCTATTATGATCTCCTTTAAGCTGTATCCTTGTAAGTCCTGTTCTGATCTCCTTCAGTTTGCCCCTTGTTTTTTTCACTGATAGCTGGTGGGGTCAAGTTATACTTGTCCAAAAAAATTTTATGAAGTTGTAAGGTAGACTCAAATGCAGAGTCCCAACTGTCCTTGACAAACTTCATAACCTATATTTTCACTTCTAGCTCAGCAACTAGACTTACTAAGCTTTCTGCAGTTGAGAGATAAGATTCTCTCTTAATAAATTCATTTGCAAATGAAATTTATTTCTAAATGACCTCCAAATGAGGTATCAAACTTGTCTAAATAGTAATCAACTTGGTCCTAATCCAACCATCTTCAGCTATGAGCTTGACTATCCTCCTTTGTGCATAAATCAACCTGTTAAAATGTAAGGAGCTAGTGCTAGCATCCATACTTAGGGAACTTCCTATTTACTTAAGATCTAGTTGCAATTTCTCTAGAGCCTGTTGATTATCCTTTGTGAAGAATTCAACATCAGATAACCTCTTATACAATGAATAGACATTTGTTGCAACCCCTTCTAAAGTTTCTATTAGAGAAGAAAGTTTGACCTGTTTAACTGCAATCTCTCCTGAGATTTTGGCAAGTACCTTGTTCTCAACTTTCCTCTTGGACCATTGCAATAGTTTCTCATTGGCTTTAATATTGTCATCATTTACCTTTTGCACAATGTGAACTAACTATTCAAGAATAGGGGCTTGAGGATTCTCATCCTCCATGTCAAAAGCCTTTACAAATATGTCTTTTATGTCATGTAGCACTTTCTTTTGCTTTTGCTCCCTTTTTAGTTCCTCCTGTCTCTTCTTCCTCTTAAGTAATTCCTAAAGAGTCTCAATCTATTCATAAGACAAAACATTGGGATCCCATGGTGGAATCACAATAACTTCATCTAATGTGACATATAGAATCAAAGACTTCTTCTTCATAACTTTCCTTCTCTTGAATTCAAGTGAACTACTGCTCGACATAGTTTCTACAATACCTTTTCCAGAATCAATAGTTGACACCATTGCATCTTTAAATTCAGTCAAAATTGCCTGCTGATCAGGCATACTTCTTGTCTTAGTTCCTGTGGGAGTTGATGATGCAGAGTGTGGTAGATCAACCAACACTTGCATTGCCTCTTGTTCTTTAGGCTCACTATTAGTGTCTATTATCCCCTCAGTACTATCTAGTACTGACTTTACAACCTCTAAAATAGGTGAATGCTGAACAATTACCTCTTGTTCAATTATTTTCTCCTTTTCTGCTTCTTCTTGAGCATCCTTATCCTTAGGTTCCTCTTGAGTTCATTCTTCTTCTTCTGTACTCATGTCTTCTTCAGCCTCAGTTTCCTTGATAGGTGAATCAACAGTTGAGTCCCTCGGCTCATCCTGACCCTTGACATCCAGATTGCTAGAGTCATCAATTGTCACATCAATCAAACTGTTAGTAGTCAGATCAACAGTGTTAAATATCTTTGATTGATTTTGTGCATCTATCTTAGTCTTCTTAGACTCAGTTGAAATGTGAACTATTGAAATCTGTGGTACAAGTGTAGATTCATTTTCCTTATCCTTCGGCTCAGATGTCCCTTCATCAGTTGCCATTTGTTTTGGAACACCCAGTCCAAAAAATTCCTTCCAAATTCTAGTACTCTGCTATACTATCCCTTCAAAATCATTCTTCAACATAGCATAACCTCTCTATTTAGGTATAAATTTGTGCTTATACTCTTCAACAAATTTTTCTCTCTTCTTCTTGGTTAGCTCAGGAATCACTTGAGCTAAAGTGCCTTCCCTAATTTGTCTCTTAGTTGTGAGAGAAAATTCCCACTTGCCAGATAGGAATTCATACAACTCACTTGGCACATTGTCTCCTATTGCTATAGGGGTTAATTTGAATTTACACATCATGTCTAGGAGAGCTTCCTGGACCTTATGTTTGTCTCCTACTTTCATTTTCTCATACTTTATAAACTTGAAACCAGATAACCCTACAAAATTTCTCAAATTTTCACATACCTCATCAATATCTGTTGGTTTCTTGAATGGTGTTGCTGGTATGTGGCTAGGTTCATCAGTTTTTGTCATGTCCTCATCACTTTCTGGATCCAAATGTAGTTTTCTTCTTGGTTTCTTAACTTGTAGGCTCGACATAACCTTTGTTGCTAATTTAGTCCCTCATCCAGAACTACTTTCTCCAATCTTCTTTTCATACACTTTTGTCTGTTCTACTGGTGAAGTGGTGATAGATCCCCTTGTCCTTGGATGATTTGCAATGGGAGGGGTAACCCTAGGTTTTGCTTGTCTTGGCTTTGTTACCTTTGATACTGCTGGCCTCTTCCCTTTTTCTTTTGCAGTGACCTCTTCTTCAGGTTCACTGACTTCTACTTCTTGTTCCTCAGATACATCTTCACTTTGTCTGCATTTCTTTCTCTCTTTTCAAGTTTCTAACTTCTTCACACAGTGCATTGTTCTTTTCCAGTAGATCTGCAATTATTGCATTGCTCTCAGTGGAATCTTCATTCTGAAATAGATTTGCAGTATCATCTTCCTGGTAATGAGTATCATTCATTTGTTTGGCCAAATCTTTCCTAGCTGTCAATGATTTCTTCAGTTCTTGTCTTGCTATCTCAAGCTGATGTAATGCTAGCTGGATCTCAATCTTCTAATTCTCAATGACTTTTCCCAACTTGTAAACCTCCATCTGAAGATTTGTACTCACAAGCTGATTAAAATATTTTGTAGGTGAACTACGCTCTGATACCAATTTTTGGAAGTACAAGAATGGGAAAGCAAGATACTGAGAGGGGGGGGATAAATCAGATCTTCAATCTAAACCACTTAAAATAAATTTATCCACATTCATACATTTATGAATTTAATCTAACATTAGATAGCATCCATAACATCAAATATGTAACTCACAACACAGAATTTTGGTAACCCAAAAACCCAAATAGGTAAAACTAGGGTGGGGATGATACCCACAAGATCTTCACTACTGCAATAATAAAGTGTGCCTGTTAGGGCTACAAAAGTTTGATTACAATATGCAATCTACCTGGTTAAAGGTCTATTCTGTTAAGAACTACAGATCATTACAATCTACCTTGTTGAAGGATTTCAACTTACAGTAAAGTAAGCACTCAGCTAAGAGATTTGAAATGGTCTACTAAAACCACTCTATTAAGAGATTTAACCTGATACACCTGTTAGAATATTCCAAGTAGTGATCCTTCATTATGCACTAAGATGCTGATGATGGATCTTCTCTTTACAATAACCTCTGTGATCTCTTAATCTAATATGTCTTTACTCTTCTTTTCACTACTCTGTCATTCTGCTTGATCTGGGCTTCTCCTCAAAATGTTTTGTTGTTCATCTCTCATGAACACACAACCCTTCTCTGTATATATATTTTTCTCACATACATACTCTCTTTTAGGGTTAGAAGCCATCTTATTATATCTTTTCAGATCTGGCGACGAGATCTAGATCAACCTATCAAGATCTATTATTTATACCTCCAATGCATTATGATTTTCTGATTGGCTGCATGCCATGCATGGTATAAAACAATTAAATGTGAATTAACTCAGTAGACAAATATTAAATGTGTACAAATGTTGGCTTAGATCTCATACAAGTTGGCCTTAACTAATTACATCAAATTTTGAATTAATCCTGACATGTATGCAAAAATTGTTCAGCTCGGCACAACACATCTCTAACGCTCGACACTTAATATTCTACTTGGCTCAGCATGATGTAACTTGACAATCTGAAACTTGCTCGGCAATGTTGCTTGACCTTGAATTTTTAGCTTGGCCACAGTGATAACCAACTAAAACTACCTAAGTAAATGACTAAGTGTGGGTCACTAATCATCAATAGAACTTAGGGATTAACAAAAACCACTACAACCCAAAACTTGACTAGGAACCCTAGGTAGTAAACTAGTCTTACCTAGGTGCTCTTGCACCATACTCCCTCACAAAGGAAATTCATGTTACTCCTCTGGAAAAGATATCATCAGCAATGCCCAACTTCTTGAAATCTATAACTACAACCCATGTTGCTTCTGAATCTAGCTTATGCTTCCACTTTATGAGGTGTTCCATGTACACCTTGTGTCTAGTGGTCTTCTTGACCCTTGAATCCCATACCTTGTCTTCTTCTATCTTCATCTTGGTAGGTAGAACATCAGGCTCTACATCTTTTCCAACCTCCTCTCTATTCACATCTATCTCAGCTAAGGGTCCTTTAAACTTGATTAATTCTGCCACATTGAAAAGAAGTGAGATGTTCAAATCAGTAGGTAGATCTAGTTTGTATACATTAGCCCCATATTTGGCTAATATTTTGTAGGGTCCTACTCTCTTCATCTGTAGCTTGGTAGGTACTCCCTTCTGTAACCTATATTTTTTCAAATGTACCATGAAATAATCCCCTATCTCAAATTGAACATCCTTTCTTTTCTCATCCACTTTAGCCTTCATTTTTTTAGTAGACTCCAGTATAGTCCTCTTCCCCTACTCTTGAATATCCTTCATGGTTTGAGTGAAGTCTTCAACATGACCAATCCTTTACTCCATGGCTCCAAGGTCTCTAAGCTCACATACACCTCTTGGGTGCATCCCATAAACAACTTCAAATGGGCTCCTACCTGTTGTCCTATTCACACTATCATTATATGCATATTCTGCTTGGGGAATGACCACATCCCATGTCTATCCATATTCCTTATTTAGGCACCTTAACAAGTTACCAAGCACTCAGTTAACCACCTCAGTTTGTCTATCAGTCTGAGGGTGGTAAGTTAAACCAAAAGATAGGGTAGTACCCAATCTACTCCATAGTATTTTCTAGAAATGGCTCATGAACATGACATCCATATCTGATAAAATTCTTAGGGGTAGACCATGGATTCGTACAATCTCCTTAAAAACAAATGTGCAATGTTACTAGCATCATGAGTAGTTCTACAAGGTATAACATAACCCATTTTTCTAAATTTGTGTACCACAACATAGATACTGTCATGACCATGTTTTGTCTTAGGTATCCCTACAATGAAATCCATGCTAACACACTCCCATATTATATTAGGGATTAGAAATGGTTAATACAAACCAGCATTGCTAGCTCTTCCTTTTGCTTTCATGCACACTACACATTGCTCAACATATTTTGTCACATCTCTTAACAACTTTGGCCAATGGTAAAACCTTTGTACTAACTCCATGGTTTTGTTCACACCAAAATTGCCACTCAAGCTACCATTATGTTTCTCTTGAATGATATTATCTCTCATTGAACCCTTTAGAATACACAATTGGTTTCCTCTAAACAACAACCCACTTTACAAGATAAAATTAGAGAATTTAATATGAAAATTATTTTGAAAAATTAGAACATGCCTAGTAGGCTTCACCAAAGTCTTCATCCTCCCTATAGAGGTCCTTGAAACTCTCTATACCAATGCTTTTAAACTAAACTTCTTGAATTGTCAGCATCCTTCGACTTAGTCCATCTACAACCTTGTTCAACTGTCCTCTCTTGTGCTTTATTATGAATGTGAATTCTTGAAGGTATTCAATCCACTTTAGGTGCCTATATATTAGTTTTTCTTGTGAATTTATATAGCTAAGAGCCTGGTTGTCAGTAAACACTACAAATCCTTTAGGTAGAAAATAATGTCTCCACTTGCTAGGAGACTGAACTAAGGTATACAACTCCAAATAATAAGAAGAATATTTCTTCTTGGCTTCATTTAGCTTCTCCTTGAAGAATTCTAGTGGTCTACCTTCCTAACTTATCACACCCCTTATTTCCATCCCACTTGCATCACACTCCAAAGTAAACAATTTATCAAAACTAGGGATTCTAAGGATAGGTTGTGTTGCTACTTGATCCTTCAAATTTTCAAATGATTTTCCTACTTTAGAGGTCCATCTAAACTTAGTCTTTAGACCACCCTTAATGGTGTCTAGCATTGGTGCATAAATACCACTAAAATTTCTTATAAACTTTCTATAAAATTGAGCTAACCCATGAAATATCCTTACCTCTATCCGTGTGGTTGGTGTAAGCCAATTTAGAATAAATTCCACCTTGCTTGGGTCCATCTTTAATGAAACTTGGGATACAACAAACCCCAAATACACAAGCTCTTGCTTGAAGAACTCACACTTATCTAGATTAATGGATAACTTCTCCTCTTGCAACCTTTTGAGTACCATCTCCACATGTTTCAAATGTTCCTCTACTATCTTACTAAAGATTAGTATATCATCTAGATATACTAACACAAATATCCCTATGAAATCCTTAAGCACTTCATTCATGAGCCTCATGAATGTTCTAGGGGAATTTGAAAGCCCAAATGGCATAACTCCCCACTCATACAACCCATCAGTGGTCTTAAAATCTATCTTCCAGTCATCCCCATCTTTGATCCTAATCTGGTGGTACCCACTTTTGAGGTCCAATTTAGTGAAGTACTTTGCCCCTCCAAGACAGTCCATCAAATCCTCAATCCTAGGAATAGGAAATTTGTATCTGATTTTAATCCTATTAATATCCCTAGAGTTAGTACAAAGTCTCCACGTACGACCTTTCTTGGATGCTAAGACCACAAGTACGACACATGGACTGATGCTCTTCTTAATTAGTCCTTGGTCTAATAGCTCCTACACTTGTCTAGCCACTTCTAGGTTCTGATTTGGAGTAAGCTTATAGGCTACCTTATTTGGAAATGATGCACTATGTAAGATGTCAATTTGATGACTTATCGCTCTTCTAGGAGGTAAAGTTGCAGGAGTACCATCATTGACTATATCCTTGTATCTTCCAAGTAACTGTTAGATTTCTAATGTAAAAGGTTCTTGTTTAGGCTTCTCTTCTTCCTTAGGCTTGAGAAAAATGACATACCCTTCACTTCCTTCATCTTTAAGGGCATTAATGAGCTCTTTTCTACTACTCAATAAGACACTAGGGGTCTTGGGTTGTGGCTCATCTTCTTCCAACAAGGACTTAATTTTGAAGGTTCTACTATCTTTCTTGAAAGATATGGACTCTCCTTTCCATAAGATACTGCACCCCTATCATATTCTCAATGCCTTCCCAATAGCATATGACATGCATCCATAGGCAACACATCACATAGAAACTTATCTTTATATCCTGCAATAGAGAACTCCACCCAAGTCTACTCATTCACCAACACACTCTACCCTTTGTTCAACCATGTCACTTTGTATGGATTGACATGAGGTATTTTTTCTAATTTAAGTTTTTTTACAGCTTCCTCTGATATGATATTCTCTGTGGAGCCTAAATCCACAATAACTTTGCAAACTTTGCTAAGAATCTTACATCTAACTCTAAACAAAGCTCTCCTATGCTTGGGTTCATCCTTGACGGGTTGCCTAATCATAACTCTTCCAAACATCATATTTTCTCCCATCTTTGACTCAATGTGATCAACCTCAAGTGTCTTGACACTTGTTGTGTCTTCATGAGCATATGCAATCAGTTTACCATTGTTTGATGAAGTAGGTTTATCAGGGCATCTATAGGCTGGGTGACCCAATTGACCACAAGTATAACATTTCAAACTAGCAAAGTATGAGTTTCTTCTACCTAAACTTCTTCATCTACTATAGCCTCCTTAAGTACCTCTACCTCTGGTATAACCCCCTCTTGGAGTAGGTTCACTACCATGCTTTGTAAACTTGGACTCTCCCTGGTTTCTTTGCTCATTATCTCTTCCTTGATAACCACCACTATGACCCCCTTGGTCTCTACCTCTACCTCTTCCTATGACATTAGAGTCCCCTTTCTTCTTTTTACTTTCTTCCACCTTAAGAGATAATTGGTGGCACTTCTGAACAGTGGTGGATTCCATAAGCTTATCTCTTCTTGAATGTTCCATTTTATATCACCCAAGTATCTTTCTACCTTAATAGGTTCCTCTTCTTGAATCTTTGATCTGAGAAATAATTTCTGAAACTCCTCTATGTAAGAGGCCACATCCAAGTCTTTTTTCTTCAGACCTTGTCTCTTTCTATGAAGTTGTATTTAATATTCTTCTAGCAGATAGTTTTATTTTACTTTGGTCACCATGGATTTCCATTTAGCTATAGGTTTTTTACTCATTCTAACTCTTTCATCTTGCATGTACTTCCACCATGTCAATGCTAATCCTCTTATCCTTGACTTTGCAACCTTTAGTTTTTGTGCCTCTGTAACACCTTCACACTCAAAATGGTTTTCCATCCCCTCAATCCATTCCATCACTGTCTCAATATCCATTTTCCCACTAAATAGTGGTACACCTTCTAGTGCCTTGATGGCTTTCAAGAATGGTTCTTCATTCAATGGAGGGTCTGGTTCAGGAATCATATCTTCTTCATCAATCTGCTTCTTACCTTTGTCACTACTTTCACCTTCTTTTCCTTTATCCCTGGCTCCCTCAACAACTTCTTGTAGCTTTATTCTCATTTCTTCTAGGGCTTCTTCAAGGAGTATATTTTTCACCTTTTTCTCACCCATCTCCTTATCTAACTCTGCATTAGTCACCATGTTGATCTCCCCTACTAATTCACTAGTATATAGAGATGTACACTGATTCCCAAATCTTTAACTGGCTCTGATACAAATCTTATGTAAGGACAAATCTTGCTCTCTAACCCTACCTTCTCCTAGGGTCTTCACTAGGCCATTTCTCAAGCCTATTAGGGTCCTTCACAAACCCTAACTCACTAGAGGAGTCTATCTCCAATCCTCCACTATTCAACTTGTCCACACCAATAGGTAAACCATCTCAAACTATGCTTTGATCCTCAAGGGTCTTTAGTAACATGCTCACCAAATGACCAAACATAATCAATGTTGATTGTTGATGGAGAGGAAAACCTTTGGATAAGGTTTTGAGTTCATTTCAACACACACCAACAATTTTTGTAGAAATATCCTTATCGATCTCATTCAATTGCTCCAAATTGGTATAGATAGGGCTACAAGGAATTAGCCATCCAAACTCACCTTTTTCCTTATAGCTCCAAAACACCTCATAGAAGGTGATAAAAAAACTTCATTTCCTCACACCCTTTTGGAAGACCTTCAAGATGTTTTAGGTCTTACTTCCCCAAGCTGTCTGTACAGTGGATTTCTATAATTAAGCCTTAAAACAAGGGTCTAGGCCAGTTTGTGATAGTAAGAACAAGGATTTTTTTTAAAAATTAACAAACTTGGTCATATAAACTTTTACTTTGAAATGTAGCTTCTACATCCTCCTAGCTTCCTCTCCAAAACCCTGAAGCAACCAATGCATTCAACCCATCCACATACCTCTGAAAGCGCTGTGATCCCTAGCCATGCTCCTCTGGCTCTCCTAGGGCATCACTAAAAAAATGACAAATTTTCTTTCCAAGGCCCAAGATCTTCCACCAATAATGTACAAGGATTCATCTCACAAATCCCAAGGAACTAGACAGATGCCATGGTGGGAAAAGGATTTATGACTCCATAACTACAAATTGTCTGGGTCAGACCAACAACAACACTGAAATCAAAATAATTTACAAAATGAAGAAGAACAAAACTAAAAAACTATCTAACCACACAGAGAGTAACAAAATAACAACAAATACATCCTCCAATGGTTAAAGTACCACATTGAATCCATTCAACACTTCAAAACCACGAAAAGCTTAAAACTGTGAAAGGAAAATATTCACAAACTGTACCAATGTATTCATTAACTTTATCCAATACTTAAACCAACCCTTCATAAAGGTTGAGGGAGGCCTTAAGTAACTTATCTTAACATCCATCAATTATTTGAAACAGTTACATAACTACATGCTCAAAAATGCACTTGAGCAAGAAATGTTGTTAATGACAACATTGGCAATTTTGCAAAGTTGTTAGCAACTTTTTACAACTTTGGCAATTTTGCATCCAAACTTAGTCAACTCACTAAAAGACTCAACCAAATGCATTATTATTCCTACTATCCCAAGAAATAACTATCCTATCCCAAGAAAATTGATTCAGAGATCAAAAAGAGGGAGCTGAAGACGGACATTCAAAAGGAGGATGTCATGAAGGATCAGAATAAAGATAGGGATTCTGGCCTCATGGAAAACGACCCCAAAATGAAAGAAAAAGGATTTGATAAGATTATCGATGATTTTACTGATATCTTAAAGACCATGTATAATGATCAGGTCAGTATCAAAACTCAAGTTGATAAAACGCAAGGGGAGATGAAAATTCTTAACAGTATGGGGATTGGGGACAAAACAGTGGCAGATTGTTTGAAGGAGATGAAGGAGGTTGTTGGTAATTCAGAAGCGATGATGGAATATGCCAACAAGGTGGAAAGTA
>MU225243.1:1982619-1993318 GCA_018584345.1 Thuja plicata
AAAGTTAAAAGATTGGAGACTACTGTTAAGAAAATTGGGGAACAGTGTCTTATAAGTTTGAAAGCTTATTGTGGTCACGCTCAAATCCTCATGGACAAACTGGAAGTGATTAACAAGGAAAAAGATATCAGCATGGTGGACAAGACTGGACCGGGATCGAGAACCAGAGCAAGTGCGAGGAAAAAAAGCCCAAAGGAGGATAAAGAAACAGAGGATTTGAAGACCTCAGTTAACAATATGCAACTCATGCTCGTGGAAGCAGAATCGATGGTTAAAGAAATGTAGCTGTTAATGGTTGGTCCTTTTTTTCTGTCCCTACTTTTTGTTGTTTTATCACTGGGACTTTTATCTGTCTGATTTGTTGTTTTGCTGTCCCTTTCTGTTTAGTTGCTTAGGCAAAGTTGTGTTATGCTCTTATTACTGTTTATCTTTTAAACTAGGTTGCAGGTCCTTGTAAAACATGCTGCACTCTCTGGTTTTTTTGTCAAGGTTTCGGGTCCTTGTAAAACCTGTTTTTATTAATCAGAACTATCCTACCCCTTTTTTTTCCAATTTAGCCCTCTAATTGCACAAATGCAATGTTTTGACAACATTTTCACCATTTGGCAACTTTTACAAATTTGGACAAACTATAACTTAAGGACTCCAAATGACCTAGTTAGGCTTCCTAACCATAAAAACACTCTCTAGGACTATCCATCCCTTTTATTACACTAGTGGCATGGCTAAAGCCACTACAAGCCAAAACTTGACTAGGAACCCCAGATAGTAAACTAGCCTTACCTAGGTGCTCCTGCACCATCAACTTTGTAGAGATAATCTCTTTTAATGAAATGAAAGATCCAAAATAATTGTGAGCTTAGAAATCCTAAGGATGTTATAAATCCTTACCTTGGACCTGAACTTCTCCCTATATCACCTATAACTCCTATATATGTTTTTTTTAGCCTCCTATATCTTATAAACATTGCACTAATGCTATCTCTCAACCTAGTGAGGTTCCGTCCATTCATCCTTCTAAAGAAGAAAAGGACCCGATTATGATCGATCCTAAACCAAAACAAAATTATATAAAAACTAAATATAGCCATTTTTCTCATGATCTCCTCTATAAACTTTTTGCTAGATCCCATAAACATTTTTCCCAATACCTTTCTTCACCCAAAACAACTACTGATTCTTTGATTCCCTTTAACCATATTGTGCTTTAACCAAAGGAGAAAGTTAATTTGAAAAAAAGATGAAATTGAAAAAATATGATAATGCTACTTGTATCTTGGATTATATTACAATTAACTATGATGAATAAGATACTCTTGATGATGATGATTTTGATGCAACTAATGATGATATTCATGCTAGTGATTTTGATGATATGTATGAGCTTATTGATGTTAATAAAGATTTTCCAGCTATGTTTTCACAACAATTATCTCATATTCCTAGTGATGAACAAAGTGACTCATCTTTACAACATGGTCCTTATTTGGAATTGGCTATTGTTCCATCTACCGTACTTGATGTTTCTCCTCTTGCATATTGTCTACCTTCCCTAAACACTACAGACTGAGATGGGGAGTAGGTGATTTTCTCAACTAGCTCCTCTTTTGTGGTGAATTTTATGTATTTTCCTATTATAATGTGTCTCCCCCATAATGTGTTTCTTGATATACATTTATTTATTTATTTATTTAGATGACCCTTGTTTCTCTGCTAATGCAAGGTGATAAATGAATCGATATGTTGTGAAATTCCTATATTTGTATCTCACTTCTTCTATATTTTGTTACATGTTATGTTCTAGATGTGCCACTATTCATAAATGTACCTTTTTTTCTTGATTGGGGATGATGCAAAATAATAGCTAACCATTCTTTTTGTCTTCATGATGTCGGCCCAAAAAGACACTTCTTTGTAACTCTTACGTGATATTCTTCCATTGTTCTTGTAGTTATGTTACCTTTTGGGAATGGTGACATTTCATTTTGATAGAATAGCTCATGTATTATCATATGATCATACTGATCCTAAAGTTGTAAATCCCTTCCATTTTATCTTTTGGCATGTGTGCATTTACCTTGGTTTGTCCTTTCTTGTGTTCATCTCATAGTGGAAATGTTTATTTTTGGTTCATGTATGCTCCATTAAAGCTATTGCTCGCGTTGAGGCATTTGCAATCGCTTTAACATGGGGGCATACACTTCTCTCCTTGTTTCACATTTTGTACATATATAAACAATGATTCAATGCAACCTCTCTTGTGGATGGCGAAGGAGAAAATTCTTTCCTTGTGTTCATCCTTTCATTAGATCCCTTAATGGAAACAATTATTTCCTTAAGGACCAATCTTCCTTTCTTTGATCCCTTTGGAGACGATGCTTTCCTTAGGCATGATCTCTTTTATAGATCCCTTAATGGAGACAATGATTTTATTAAAGATGGATCTTCCTTTCATGGATCCCTATGGAGACAATGCTTTCCTTAGGCTTGATCACCCTTATCGGATCCCTTAATGGATACAATTATTTCCTTAAGGACTAATCCTATTTGATGGGTTGACTAGCATAACACAACTTGTTAGACTTTTTATGCCATATTTTTTAGTTCTTTCTCTTTGTGTGATCCATAGTATGGTAATATCTTACTAGGATAGTGGTCATGACCCTTCTCTTTTTCCATCTCTTCTCTATTTCTCTCTATTCTGAGAGATGCCTCTTTTATCTTGTTTTTGGATTTGATGAGAACTTAAGTCACTTGGGGGCATGATGTTTCTTTGTCTCATGACCTTGATAATATTTTTGTTATGCATTGATCTACTTTACCGTGAGCGTGATTTTTTCTAAAGTGGGGGATCAATGTGTTATCCTAAAAAGATAACACCCTTGATTGGATGGTTTATTAGGACCTATTAGACCCATTTTAGTGATTTTGTGGTCTGAATATCCATTATGCTTAACCCAGGCAAGATGATTCCACTTTTCCTGCTCATATTCACTCTCCCCAAGCTCCAATTCAAATTTGAACCCATTTATCATGGTACTGATGACATTAATTTTCCATTAGTATGCAAACAAAACTTTTGGTTAGAATACACCGAAAGACGGGACCAAGAAAATTGAAGATCAGATACTAGTAGATCATCGAAGATGACTAAGTGCAAAGAGAACTAATGAAAAAAATTAGTGTGTAAACCAAAAAATACAATGATAGAAAGATAAAGAGGAACCCGAAATGCAAGATATAGTGCAGACCAATAAGATAGTTAAAGTGCAACTGACAGAACAAAACCGAAGGATAGTCAAACATGACCGACAGACAGAACCGAAAGTCAGTTGCAGCTCACAAAAAGTGGATCTGACTTCCATGTCAGATAAAGAAAGTGTATTCTATTTATAGGATATTTATTTGTTTTAAATCCATTTCTTTAGGGACAAGATACATGAATTTAATTTCTTTAATCACTCTAGTTGATTTAAAACACATAGACTAGGAGATCTAGGTATAAGTTATAAACCTAATCTTAGAGTTAACATTGTTTTTATCGAAACTTGATGAAGTCAATCCATCTATAAATAGACGATGCAATCATTCATTATTATGGATGTAAAGAGAGAGGAGAATATGAATGAATGCAATGAGCACATCTATGGATCAGATTGAGAGTTTCAAGAACAAGAACAAAAAAAGGTGAATCTGGTTATCAGAACCAAGAACAGAGCATATCGAGAATCAGAGGTATTATTCAATCAAAATTAGGTGATAATATTTTTCATGTAAACTAAATTGGATCTGTATCAGCAATAGGAGATTTCATTACCAGGTCAATTTTTAATTTGATATCATTCTAACAAGTGGAGCAAAGTGTAAAAATCCTTTCAAAGAAGGTGGATTTAACAGTCTAATAACAAATCTCTTAATTGAGTGCACACTCAATAGTGGTTCTAAAGCTCTTAATAGAGTATAATTTAACAAGTATCCACTGATACTCTCAATAGGGTAGATCATTAGAAGTGATCAAATTGTAAGCCTTAATCGGCCCCTTCTAATTTGTAGATAGTGAAGATTTTGTGAGTGCTATCCCCACCACAATTTTTACTTCCTAACAGGAGTTTTCTGTGATATCATATCTTTTGTTATGTCTCAAATTACTTTCATGAATGTTTCTATGAATGATCACGTGTATGTTAATGTTATGATTTGATATAACTCACATTAAGATAGTATAAATCAGATTGAATGAATATACAATTGATTACAAAGGTTAATTGATTAAAGGATACAAAATGTTTTAGAGCTACTGATTCACCCCTCCCCTCTCAGTACACACTTCCCATTAATCCCAAAAATTGGTATCAGAGCTAATTCTCTTCTTGGAAAGCTTAAAGGCTTAAGAGAATAGATCATACAATGGAGAAGTACAGACTTGATAAAAATATTGAGAATAAAAAGCTTGAAATTCATATGTCCTATGAATAGTATAAAGAAGCTAGAATCAACATTAGACAGCTGCTAGATGAAAGAAAGAATATGGCATCTCGCTGCAATGAGATAGATTATCATGAGGAAGAGATACTAGATTTCTTTGAATCTTTAGGATCAACTACAAGTAAAGAATCAAATACATCAGAAGAAAGCATCACAATCCTAACTAAAATCAATCTACATCTGGCTGGACAAGTTAAATCTCTGCAAATTGGTCAAGAGACATGGATGGTAAGCATGATTGATGTCATGAATAATTCTAGAAAAGATGAGCAAGAAATAACACTAGGGATTGATGATAGAAGAAAGATCACTGAAAAGCTACAAGAAAAAGAGTTTGAAATACAAAGACTTACAGAGCATCACCATGAGATTACAAATCAGATTATTCTTATGAGTCAAGAGGTAAAAAAATTAAATGTTGAACTCATTGAAAGAATAGAACCTATCGGTGAACTAAGGGATGAGAATGAAAAGTTGAAACATGAAATAAGAATTCAGAAAAATGATAATGAAATTATCAAGAAAGCTGAAGAAAGCAATAAAAGAATGGATGACTTTCTTGAAGGACAAGGAAGATTCAACAATAATACCGGTCTAGGATTTACCAAGAATGGAGAATCATCAAATCAAGCTAATCCAAAGAATGTCTACACAAATTTAAGATAAATAAAGCTTACACACAATCACTATGGAAAGCAAGGCCATACATCAAATGTATGTAGAGGGAAAATGAAAAGTATTCCTAAATCTACATCTTAATTCATATGATTCTGTTATAAATGTAACAAGAAAGGACATAAAGCATATGAATGTAAGTCTGAGATGAAACAACCAAATAAGGAAACCTACATGGACAAATATTTTCCTACATACAAAATGAATGTGAACACAACTCTTGAATGATGGAAAAATAAAAGGTAAGCATGGAAGCCTAAAGGTCAAGAAACTACCTATCAACCAAAGAGAGTCAGTAATCAGTATGTATGAGATTACAATACTTGGAAAAATTGTACAGCATGTGGAAGATATGGTCACATTGTTGCAAACTGCATGAGACAGTGGACTAAAAATTCTAGAGGTTGGACTAAACCTAGAATGTCGTGCTTACACTGTCATAAAGTTGGTCATCTTAAGAAAGACTATAGAGACTAAATGATAGAGACAAGCACATATCCCAATGGAAACACCATTGGAGATATCTAGAGGGCTAGAGATAAAATATGGAGAAAAGCTTCAAGCAATGATGAAGCTGGAACGAGCAATGCAAATGGTGACACCTCATCCAATGGATCTGGTGACATCACCACCCCCACCTAAGAAGAACAAGTAAGTATGGAACTACATTACCCCAAGCAATTATTTTACATCAGTTCCATAATATGTGTTGATATAAATGCCAAATTAGCATAAGAAAGATGCATCATGGTATTACTTGTTAAAATATATGATAACTATGCTTTCGGGTATATATACCGAAACCGGTCGGTATAAACTCAAATGCAAAGACTTCCTACACTTACCAAGAAACGTTGGTTAAAAGAAAAGTTGCTAAGTGTAAACCAAGTCTCGTTGGTAAACAAGTAAAGTGAACAAGTTGTCTCTGTTCAGAATCTCATCGGTAAAAGGAAAAAGGAATATCGATTGCTCTGAAACGTTATGAGTGTCACCGAATGAAAGTGAATTATTCACCAATGAACCTTGTCTTCATACACTAAGGAGTTGGTAAGCATTTATGGCACACATTTTAGGGAAACACCTATAAATAGGGAAACAAAACAACTCATTTGTCATGACAACCAAAGCAGAACAACCAAGCAATTTTTGAACAGAGAGAAACTAAGTTATAGAGTGACAACGACTCGACCACCAGCACTCTAAGAAGACTAGGAATCCTTGCAAGAGTATACAGTAAGTTCAATAGAAATGACAAATCTATTTTTACGCATTACGTAGGAAGCCCTAAAATTGAAAAATGGCCTCGACATCAAGAACCATGAAATTCAAAAATGCAAAGAAAGATGAGTTCAAGCTCATCAAGAATTTGGCATGTGAGGAACCTAACTACAAGATCCATCCTGAGGTTTCCTCACAACCTGATGAAGCTAGAGAATTTTCATGCATACCAGCTAGGGTTTTACTCATGGAAGACGTTTGATCTTTCATACACTGCAAGATTGCAGTGATAGAAACTTTAGAGGTTGAAGAAGCTTATAAGAAGTTGTGTAACGATGATGGAACTATAAAAGATGAACACAAGAAAATTGAAGTAAAAGGGCTCACCAATGCCCTAATATTCTTGAAGGTTTTCAAAACTGAATGGATTTAGTTAGTGCTAAGCCAAATGCATAACAACAAGATATGGCTTGATGAACCGAAGGTGATAACCTGATATGTCATCCATGTGGTCACCCGCTACCCCATAACTAAGAAAGTAAAGGCACTAAAGCATCCACCAAAGGTTGAGACTGAGAAGATGACAAGAGCCAAATGGGATGGCAGAGGACTAAAAGTTACAACAATAACTGATGATGAGATCAAGTTTGGTGCATGTGTTCTATGATACAAATTCTTCCAAGCAAGTAGATTGAACATCATAGCATTTGGTGCAATAAACACAACCTACAAAATTGTGAAGAAGGGAACACAATTGGACTTATCTGAGCTACTCCTAAATTAGTTGAAGGATAACTTAAAGACTATCAACAATGCAAAGTCAAACACATGTAAGTTTGGCTCACAAATAAAGTATATTTTCTTTTACTTTCAAGAAACAATCCCATTGGTAGGAGATGTGAAATGGGACAGCACCAAACCGGTCACCATGCAAATTAGTGAGCACATAGCCACACTGGGAGATAAATTTGAGATAGTCATGGATGAATACTTCAATTTATTCAAAAACCAAATGCAAAAAAGAGTAAGAATCCCCAAGAAACTCATTGAAAAGTATAAGGATGAGATATGCTTCATGGTTGATACAGACAATACATATGTTAAGCTTGTTGTACTGAGGAAAGCATGGTTAGAACCATTGGAATATGATATCAACATTGATCTTGCAACTAAGGAAATTGATGCCTTGATCAATGAACCATTGGGTAATAAACAACTAAAATTTGGAACATATGAAGAGACCAAGAAAAGAATAAAATATGACCTAGTTGTTAAGAAAATTGTCAGGAAGAAAGACAAGATGGTGAAGAATCTCAAAAAGATACTGACAGCAACCGAGGAAGAAGCTGAACAGGATGAAGAATTTGAACAGGAGGAAGAAACTAAAGAACATTTATCTGTTGTTAAAGATGAAGGAAAGGATAAATCTAAGGAAACATAGTCAGATTCACCACCTCCTCCACCAACTAAAAATCCAAGGACAATAGCTGCTTCTAGGACAAGAAGCCAAACGTCAAAGGATTCTACTCCTTCACCTTTAAAGAAAGGAAAGGTCAAGACATATAAGAGGAAAGTTGCCACACCAAAGAGAGGGAAAAAAAAAGGAAGGAAATTCATAAGAACCCGAGAGGATATAGAAGACACCAAGCAGGATGAAGCTATACAAGAAGAAAGTGTTAAGGTACAAACTCCTAAATCTATTAATGACATGCAAATCTATTGTAAACTCTAGATCTATATTAGATTCAAAGATCAGAAGATGGCTAAAGTTAGACCCAGGAGATCAGAATAAAGTAGAGGATGCCATCATAGCTAAAATGTACAAGTTTAAATATGTATCGATTCAGTTTAAAGGCAGTTATGTACCAAGGGAACTCTTGGATAGACTATACTCCCATTGGAAATTTGCATTGAAGAATGAGAAAGAGATAAGAGACAGAGTAATTATTTCTCTCATGTCACCTAAATTAAGGAAGGTAGAAATAGATGAAATGGTGGAAAAGTACAAAAAGGAGTTCTCATAAAAGCTAAGAGCATACAAATTTCTTGAAGGAAAGCTTATAGATCTTGGAAAGGATAGCCATGGGAAATGGTGTAAGATTATGAATAGACCTATTGAGGAGGAAAGCCCTGACAAAGACCTTCAAAAACAAGATACTGATAAGACAACTCAAGATGACACATCTATTGAGTTAGACAAGGAAGAGGATGATACAACTGGCAACAAGACTACAGATGTTTACGATGAATCATGGCTAGATACCATAAATGACAACATTATGGATACTAATGTAATAGAAATTATCAATGACCCAGTAGAGGAAGTGAATAAGGATGAAGATGTCATTGTTGCAAAGGACACAACCGATGAACAAGGAACAAATGTTGCTACTGCACAAGTGAATATTCTAGGAAACATGCCAATATTGATACAAGCTATCAATATTCTACAAGAATCAAGCAAGTCACCAGAAAAGGACACTCCCAAGAATGTAGGGGGAGAAGAAAACAAAGACAACATTGATGGTTAGCAAGACATTGGAGATACTCAAGATGTAACCGACACTAATAAGGTTATAGGAGGAGATAAAGAAAAGGATGCAGATACACAAGAAAAGAATGCAGAAACAAAGACTGATGAAGCTAAGGATACCAATGAAGGAGAAAAACCTAAAGATAGTACTCCTGAGGAAAATGACAAGCCTTCTACCGATGATGTTAAGGTGAATGTGGAGAATTCTATAGACACTCGACAAGTTGAAACTGACACCAAGCAGAAAAAAGAAGCACAACAGGTCACTTCATCAAGAACAACTGAGAAGGATGAGAAATTGGCAATGGTTTTGCATTCTAGTGATTCACAGAAGAAGAAGAAGAAATCAAAGAAGAATAAGATGGAAGTCACATTGGATGAACTTATTGAAATATTGAAGTGTGACCCATCTACACTTGACTTTGAAGCATTACAAGAATATGGAGAAATATGCCAAAGAAAGGAATTGCAAGAGAAGCTGAAGAAACAACACATGGACTCCATGGTATGAGAGACAACATGGGACATATTACATCAAATTGTGCTTAATGTTGATATTGATCAAAACAAGCCCATACTTGATCAATTATCTACTCTAACCAATGCAATCACAAATCAGAATATTGATGCTGAGAAGTCAATAGAGGAGAGAGTCAAGATGAAGTACCAACAAAAGCTCATTGAGAACATCAGCTAAGAAGTGGCAGTAAATAAGGTAAAGCTATCAGAATTCATCACTGAATTAGATCCAATAATATCTGAACCTATAACCTTGATTAAAAATTTGAGCACAATAGACAAGTTCACTAAAGAAAATAGTGAAAACATTGCAAAGCTGGACACAGATCTAGCAAATAGTGCACAAAGCTTAACCACTGATGGAGACAATGTAGTTAAGTTGCATTATGAGAAGATCATAGAGATTAAAAGGTTAAGACAAGAACTATGGGAGGCAGAAACATACTTTAGGGAAGAAGTAACCAAGCTCCAAGCTCAAATTCTTCCAAACCTTACACTGCTCCAACAACATATCATTCCAGCAAGGCAACTGATAACAACTCCTGAGATGTCTGTAGCAGACAACATCTATGACATGCACTCAAAGATCACACTCAAGCACATGGATCTGGAGAACCTCAAAGAACAATGGGAGAAAATGATGGAAGACATGAAGTCTTCACACTCCCACATTTTTTATAATCTCTAAGGTAAAAACCTTTGCCCTTAATATCAAAGAAGGGGGAAAATAATATGAGTACAAAATACAAAAAGAGAAAATGACAAGTATTAATTCATTCATTCAGATGGGAAAAAGGTACATGTGTATATGTATAAGGAAAGACATCATATGTATAGTTATACTGGCATATACATAGGGGGAGTCATTAAATGACTAAGGATTATATATGTTGTATATACTTAACATTTTGTTAGTATTTTGCAGATATCATTTTTTGATACTAATGTAAAAGGGGGAGATTGATGAATTAATTTTCCATTAGTATGCAAACAACACTTTTGGTAAGCATACACCGAAAGATAATACTGAGCAAACTAAAGATCAGATATTAGTAGATCACCAAAGATGACTAAGTGAAAAGAGAACTGATGATACAACTTAGTGTGTAAACCAAAAATGCAATGACAAAAAGATAAAGAGGTGTATGTGTTAATTTTGGCCTTGTTAATCAACCACACACTTCAACATAGTCCTTCTTCACCAGGTACAAACAAGACTGAATATGAGTTATTCATCCTGCCTGCCTGCGTGATTCGACCTGTTGCCTT
>MU225243.1:1994118-2008903 GCA_018584345.1 Thuja plicata
ACTCAGGTCAAGTAGAGTCAGTGAAAACTCATAATTGCCTAGTACAATAGGACTTTGATGATTTAGAAGAATGACAAATGCAACAAAATTGGTTAGGGTTGCAAGATGCCAATTTTGGGGTGTTACAAGAGGAACCTGATAGAGGAACCCGACATACAAGATATAGTTTAGACCAACAAGATAGTTAAAGTACAACTGAAAGAACAAAACCAAAGGATAGTCAAACATGACCGACAGACAGAACCAAAAGTTAGTTGCAGCCCGCAAAAAGTGGATCTAACTTCCACATCAAATAAAGAAAGTGTATTCTATTTATAGGATATTTATTTGTTTTAAATCCATTTCTTTAGGGACAAGATACATGAATGTAAGTGCTTTAATTAGTCTAACTGAATTAAAACACATAGACTAGGATTTCTAGGTACAAGTTGTAAACCTAATCTTAGAGATAACATTGTTTTTATCGAAACTTGATGAAGTCAATCCATCTATAAATAGATGATGCAATAATTCATTATTAAGGATGTGAAGAGAGAGGAGAACATGAATGAAGCCAACGAGCACATATATGGATCAGATTGAGATTTTCAAGGATAAGAACAACAAAAGGTGAATCTGGTTATCAGAACAAAGAACATAGGATACCAAGAATCAGAGGTATTATTCAATCACAATTAGGTGATAATATTTTTCATGTAAACTAAATTGGATCTATATCAACAATAAGAGATTGAATTTACCAGGTCAATTTGTAATTTTCTATCATTCTAACAAGTGGAGAAAAGTGTAAAAATCCTTTCAAGGAAGGTGATTTAACAGTCCAATAACAAATCTCTTAACCGAGTGCACACTCAACAGTGTTGCTAAAGCTCTTAATAGAGTAGAATTTAAAAAGTCTCCACTGATACCCTTAACAGGGTAGATCATCAGAAGTGATCAAATTGTAAGCCTTAACCGGCCCCTTCTAATATGCAAATAGTGAAGATTTTGTGGGTGCCATACCCACTGTGGTTTTTACTTCCTAACAGGAGTTTTCTACAATATCATATCTTGTGTTATGTGTCAAATTACTTTCATGAATGTTTCAATGAATGTTCACATATATGTTAATGTTATGATTTGATATAACTCACATCAAGATAGTATAAATCAGATTGAATGAATATACAATTGATTAAAGGATACAAAAAGTTTTAGAGGTACTGACTCACCCCTCCCCTCGTAGTACATACTTCCCATTAATCCCAACAGGGACATTTTCCAATGGTGACTTTTCCCTACGTTTTGGGGCCTAGATTTTACCTAAAGCCTGGTGTTAGGGTTTTCTTAGGAGATTTTCTTTTGTAGTCAACCTCAATAATTTTGAATCCCAAAATGATGGATTGAGTATAAAAACCCATATCTCTCCTCATTTTTGTATCCATTATCAAGTGCAATTATTTTTGGAAACCATGCTATCAATATTTTCAAGCAATCAAGAGCAATTAGATTCAAGATTTGAAGGCAAACACCCAAGAAAAAGATCTCCAAGTCTTGAATTCTTCAAGACCATTATATTCAAATAAAATATTCTCCAATTGATGCAATTTTATCTCCCATGATGACCAAGTAGAGGAATTCTCAATCAAGCAAGAAGTTTTATCCTTATATCCATCTTCTTTTTTGGTTATCAATCATATATACATTCAAGATCTAGGAGTGGCATTCATAGATCTATGTATTCGTGAGGGAATCCTTGATTATACATCACACTCCAAGTTCAAATATTTTGATTTAAATAAAATTAAAGCATCTTCATGGTTATGAGTGATTTCTACATCTATTTATGAGGGTTTCTGCAAGGTGAATCTATTATTTCCTTTCTATTCATTTTCCTTTATGAAATTTTATTTCATATCTAAATTTAATTCCTAAATATGGATTTTACCACGGAAAACCCTTTTCACCAACCCTTTTCCCAATTTTCTATGTGCAAGAATAGGTTACAGATCTATTGGATTGGATTTTTGCAAGTTGGGAACAAACAGATGATCTGTGAAACATTCAAATAAAACACTAGGAACAAGTTTCCATTCTTGACATGTCACCATTTCTGACATGTACCCTACATTTTGAGATTAGATTCAAGACAAAGGTCAGATCTGTCTCCTAATTTCCATTTTTGTAAATTTCCACATTTGTTTGTCTGTTACAGTCTATTTTTACCATTTTTTCAATGAATTTCTTGATTAATCATTTGCATTTCTACATTCCCTTATTCTCATTTTATCAATCACATATTTAAGTGAAGGATCATTTTGCCACTTAGCATTTGAGTCTCCTCTTGAACCTAGTGGAACATCTTCCTTCCTAAATGTGTGATTAATAGAAAGGAGAAGTGATTTTGGCCTATTTATCTCATTGCTTTCCTTTTCACCTTATATACATATAATATCACACACATACAACAATAATTAATTCCCCCTTTATTATTGACAACATATTGGTAAGGATTATGATATTTTTGGAAAATTTCATGATACATTAACCAAGATCTACTTTTGGAACTTAATTAAAGCTTCACATACATACCATGTGATATTCAAGAAGCCTAAAATAGGCTGTTTAATCCCATCCTACTAGGTAAAATGAGGTAGCAACAATTCTTGAATCAACAAAGAAAATTGAGGTCCACCAACATGAGTTACCATCTTTAGAAGCTCAAAACCAATGTCATACCCACATGATTTTTTTATTATCAATGATAATGGTATAATACGTACTCTATTTGATAATGGTTTATCCCTTAGCATGTGTAACATTTACTTATTACATAAACTAAAATGGATACTTCTCTTATTCAACCAGGTTATATTCCTATTTATGGCTTTAATAATTTTGATAAAATGTTATTTGGAACAATCACATTGCCCATTAAAATAGGACCTACAATTTTACCCACACTTGTACATATCATGCCTAATACTCTCACATACAACATTCTTCTAATTAGACCTTGGATTCATGTTATGTAGGTTTTCCCTTTGTAGTGCCCACCTTTTCAGACACTAGATTGGACATTTCACAACATACTTATTCTACACCAAGCTAACCATTGTACAATTTTTTTTTTAAATAACATACCTTTTTAACTAAATCAACAATTCATGATTCTATTACATATAATACTTATCTATAACACAAGAAGGCAATGGAGAAACTTTAAACAATAGCATTTCATAGTACTCAAATGACAATCATACAGAGTTATTGCATACCTGAGTTCTCTCTTCCTTGCCTATGTGTGTCATATTCTCCTTGCCTCTCTCTCACCTGCATCTATATATATAGTTCTACACAACTAGATGCATGATGTTAAAATCATTGATGATTACATACGGGATCATAAGATAAGCTACACCATTATCAAAGTGAAATCAATCATAAGCTATTTCAAACTAGTTTAGTAAAGAGATGCAAAATATTCAAATATTGGTAAGGAGAGGCAAGGTCAAGGAAAACTCAAAAGTACAAGACCTAAGGGCCAGACCTAATGCCTCAAGGGCTCATCATAGATGGCCTTGCCTATGTAACTCACAGAGACATTGTAGTTTGGGTTAAAATTACAAAACCAAACTTTTAAGGAATGGTAGAAGTGGGTATACAACCCTTTCTAGGGATAAGTTACCAAGGTCTTTTCAGAATAGACATTAGATAGCTCTCAAATAAAAAGTTACATTCCATTAAAACCAGTTTCCTCTTAATTACTTAATGAACTTCTTAACCAAATACCATACAATGTCAGTCAAAGATAAATTTCCTCCAAAGAGAATGAGATGTATGATTATCATTAGATGAAATCCATTGGAATAATAATATTATGACATATAACATTGATTATAATAGACTATGCAAATTTTACATGAGATCCCTAATGTTCAAAGGTTAAAATTTATACTTAAGAAAGTGATCTATCCATAGGACTTCTAAAATTGGGCTAGGCATAAATATCCCATCGAAATCCTCAAATACAAGTATATATAATCTAAAATACAATCAAGTCCTCAAACCACTCCCTTACTAATTTTATTGAAATGAAGTTTATGTTTTGTTGTGGAATTGACCAATCTATGATTAAAATTAATATAAACATCAACTAGTAATTATAATTTAGCTTAAATAAATTACTAATAAGAGAAAATGAATATGTCTCCAATACCTTCAACTACCCAAGTCAAAATATAATTCTATAAATGTCAAACCATTTGGTTATTTACCCACAATACAAGATCCAAAAAGTTTAAATAAAATCCTCACTAATCATTATAACATAATATTAACAATGTGCTGACGAAAAGCATATTGGTCGTGTAGTTAGTATTGATAAAATAATTTATACAACATAGTTAATGAAAAATCCATAAGATTTAATTAATTACTAATTTGAAACTCAGTTCAATTGCTTAATAGTTTCATTCAACTAACCCATAAAATGCCTTACAAGGAAACAATACCCATTCTGGACTACCTCTCCAAATAAAGAGATATCCCCATCAGTGAGGTTACTCAACTATTCATCAAGCCATCCCTATGAATTGGATGTATTTCAAATACTTATACACTATCATCTAATCTAATTGCAGGCTTCCAAAATAGGTCTATCTGAGTATATCTCTAACTATGTTTCGCTATTTTTTTTGCTTGGATTTGTGAATTCAAGACAAAGCATAAGATGATGCAAAAAGGGGACATTAAATCATTAAATAATTGACAGGTGAGAATTATTGGGATACAAAATCTTACCAGAGTAAGTCCTTCGCATTGTAGTAATTCTGAGACAGAAGCAAAACTAGTTGCCTTTGCTGCATGTGAAAGAATTCTAGTAAATGTGGCTGCTTCATTGATATTGGGAGGACATGAGGCTTTTTATGGCTGGTGCGGCCCCTTTGGTAAGGCATAAGGGTCCAAAATATCCAACGGTTGCAAACTTCATTTAAATACAGAGGCTGAGAGACATCACTAAGGTACTCATTTTAGGTCTAAACAAAGAAAGAATCTGTGCATATTCTAGATATCTCATGTTGCTGCTGTCCAAATATTGAGGGTTGTGTCAAGCTAATTGTTTGGAAGCACCATTTTCACTTTCTTTAGCAATGGAGCGCCCTTCCTTCGACAATTATAGCTTCTTTTTTAACGCTCCTGGAAGGAGGACAGTGATCTCTCTTGGAATTTCTTAGTGCGGATAATTTTCTTGTTTTTTCTAGAGGAGAAAGAACCATGGTGATAGGGATGAGCCCCTTACGATCTGCCTCCCTCCCCCGTCAAATGTCAAACCAAACCCTTAGCCCCCAACCCTACCACAGCTTCCCCAACCACAATGACCGCCCCCCCCCAAAAAAATTCCCACCTTCTGAGACTCCTCTTCAAGCGTCAGTCTTGCAGTCCAAGACGTGCCTCCCACGTCTCTCGAGTTTCACATTCCCCACATAATTAATGGCTTTTTCAAGTCATTATGACCGCCATATTCTACCACTAATGCGTATCAAAATAAATCCTTATAAATATATTATTTCATTTTATTTGTCTTATTTCATTTTGTATATATACATTACCATTATATATTGAACCTTTAGCTTAACATAGACAATGACCCTAAATAATAAATCATGCCTCCAAGATCCCAACTCCATCCAATTTAAATTCAAAGAACAATACTTACTATATTATATTACGAATAAATCACTTGGCCCATGAATCAATGAGGAACATCATACTATACATTTATCCCTTATTCAATATTGCCCCCTCACACATCTAGTGACTTCCCTATGCAAGTGTTCTTCCCAATTAAGCAATCTTCTCTTTTTTTTTTATTGCTTGATACCATGAGCACTATAATATTTCATCTTTCCATTAACTATTTATAACATTCAATATCGTTCACATTGCAAGCATATTCAAAAGATTTAATATAACATCCACATGTTCAACATAATTTCAAATAACTAAAGCGTTGTTAGGTTCCAAGCCCACTTAATCAACTACCATTCATTAATATTATCCTTTACAATGTCTTAATATAATTTTTTAATAACAATGACATTGCATCTTTCTAACATGCTCGAATTAATGTGAAAGATACATTTCAAAACAAGATGCTAAATTAATATTAAATTAGTGATATGACCTAAACAAAATAACTATTATTATTAGTGCATTCTAAAATACTTTCAATTAAATAATGTTTTAATATGTTATAATTAATAGCTAATTATAATCATTAGCAACATCAGTTAATCATTATCTCGAACACAAATACACACAAATGATTCAACGATCATAAACCTCTATTCAAACTTGTAATCTCATAAGAATCCTCACTATTAATTAATAATAGTTTATCATGTTATTTATTACATGTTTAGAATATGGTATCAAAGTATCCATAATAGTATTAATTAATTCCATGCACAATATGAAGGGGTACTACACTCACTGATACTATATTAATTTAGATAAGATGATGCCTAATAGTTTGGATATCCTCAAGCAAGTTTTAAGTAGATGAAAATGACTCCATTTATTTGAAACTTTAAGGCTTGATTGTCTAAATTTATTATCATATATCGAAGTAAATAGTTCTCAATGCAATGTTCTAAAGTCTTCATGTCAAAACATGGTTTTCAACCTTTAATTCCATCCAAATTTCTCATTATCACTTATACTATGAAAATTATCACAAGATCTAAAATTAACATTCACATTTTAAAGAAACCAAAAGTGGCATAGAAAGAAATAAACATATGCTAACTAGGTGTTTAGAAGCGTTAAAGTAGTGTACTTACCTCCTCATTTCTTGAATTACTTTATTCCACTCATTTATTCAATTCATTTTCCTAGAAGTTGCAAGGGGTAAGAATAGAAACACATAACACATCAGTCTTGAAACATTCTTTAACTAGCATCACTAATATTCTTACTCCTTGGATCCATTGCTATGTTTATTCCAAGATAGTACTTCATAATAGCTAAACCATAATGTACTTTCACTTTCACCATACATATATAATTCAAGATCATAGTTAGTCTATTCCATGAGAGTCTCTTAACCTTAATAAATATCTAATAAAATATAAGGAATAAGTGTTGTTGTAAAGGTGGGACATCACATACTCCCCCCCTAAGATGATACTTCCTCCTGGAAGTTGGTTAAAGAGGTAAAAATGCCTACCCTAGAGTACATCTATAATGTGAATGAGTCAACTCCTTCCTGGGTATATAGTATTAATTAAAATGTTACTATTAGCATGTAGTTATAAAATAAGCCTTTGTAAGGGAATTTTCTACAATCAAGAGAGACAAAAAATTCTTATAAGGTTATTACATACCCAACACATACAATGAAAATCATCATGAATAATATTGCCTACATTCACTTACAACATAAGATAATGGGTGTCTCAAAGATGGGTTCACCCACAATTATTATACTATTATTATTAGTATTTTAGTAGCATAAATTTGGTTCAAAATGAGTAGTAGTTTACTCTAATTCCTCATTAATTTGCAAATATAGGGTACATCAACTCTCACAATAGCACTAAATTTTCAAGAACCAATATTTTTGAAATCATAACCATTTAAACTAGCTTCATCTTCCAAACACCATATTTCATAATATAACCTTCAATTTTTCCTACTTAATCATCACAAAAACATCAAAACTCATAAAACATGGTACATATAAGCTAACAAGCATATGAATATTTTCTTTTTATCTCTATGGTGCACTAGTAAACATGAGTACATATGAACTTACACAATCACATAGTAAACTGCATCACTAGGAGTACACATCACAACACAAGGCTCAAGAGTGGTTTACGCCATCATGCTCTATGGTATAACAATAAACTGATCTCATCTAAATCCAGAACCTAATATCCATAATCCATGATACATACCTCACATAGTGCCTTTATGGTGATGGGGACACACACATATATGGCACTCGCACTCATACCCCCCCATACAAGTCCACGTGATCTACCCCTTGTTTATGTAAGGTGTTTAGCCTCCAAGGGATATTCACCACTCTATGGTGGGTAGTGGATACTAGTTGCATAACAACCTCACATACCCCCATACTCAAGGGTTCCCTATGTCTGCTTCCTCGTATACACTCACCAAGTTTACGTCCTGCATCCTTGGTGAGGGATCACATTATTACACATGGTCAGCATTAAAATTATACCAAAAGAAACTATTTTAGCCACCAAATTAGTAAAATAAAGAAAACAAGTTAAACCAATTTAAATAATAAATAACATAATTTCAAGTACCAAAACATTAAGCCAATACCAAACAAGTTTTTTTTCCAAAAAGGTTGTGGCTAAACCATCACAATCAAGATAAACAAGTTGCTGACCCACACAAGCAACAAAATTATCATGAAATTACACAACACATCACTACATGACTATATATAGCCACTTCACGAGGAAGGAGGGAACAACGTCTGGCTATCACAATAGCCCATCATGGGGTGACCTAGTGGCCCACTATCCACATGGCATGGGGTGTTCACCTTGGCAACACCCAGCATCAGGTTGCACAGAATGAGCATGTTACCACACCTGGAATGACTATACACCAAGCGAAAAAAGCATGCATTGGTCGTACATCACATGGCAGTGTTCCTCGTGGAGAAGGCACACGCAGGAGACACCCCACATAGTGATATCTATCATAGATCATCACCGTAGCCAGAGGTATACATGGCTAGGGTCCACCCATATGCCTACTACATCTAAAGAATCGAGCATCCATGGGTACCCCTCTACAAGCATGCAAGTGTCTCCAAATTGCTCTGCATCAAGTAGGAGAACATAACATACATATCTATACTGTGTCTTCACGTAATTCTGTACATGGCATCATGTCCTCAAGCTTAGCTTGCTGCCATCAGCAACACGACATCACTATCCACACTATGTCGGGACACTAGTGGGTGTGGCATCGCACCCATTTGCACCATGTCGGGGCATGTGCAGATACGGTATCCATCATAGCATGGGAAAAAATCTCCCTCCATATGCTAGACCGTCAAGAAAAGTGTATATCCATAAGTCATATTTTTCTATAAAATCTCACATCAGGTATTGGCATCATACTCAAGAACTATGGGGATAAAGAGAAATCACATATGAACCTTGTACTTGGGCCCATCATAAGGGGAATCATTGATTACACTTTTCCTCAATAAGTGGAAGCTAAGGTCACTTTGCACCGCCATTACACATATGCCATACAACTACCCAAGGAAAAGGTGATGCTACTACCCCTTCACATACTGACTTATCAACAACCCATGGGTTGGCACTCAATAGGGTAACAAATAAGAAAGAAACACATGTGAGGTATGGTTCTCCCAATACCTATTTACAAACACAAATCCCATGGATGGGTTTTTGATTTCACCATTGCATGGGCACACAAGAAATTACTGGTTTTAGACTACACCAAACATAAGCACTAGTACTGGTTTTATCACATTTACAAGGGAGTACACAACAATATCATATATAATCCAAATGATCCAATTTTGTCTTTTCACAACTCACATTGTTTCTACATGGTACAAAATACCAATGATATACTTAATCCCATTTTACCTCCTCATGAGCATATGCCAAAATCTAATGTACATATATCAATCTCAGCCAACATAACATGTATTTGCAAGGTAACTTAATCTTATATAGAATAAGGCACAAATAACAATGATACATTATGCCACCCTTTTATTTATTCAAGATTCATTGAATAAACACACATTGGTTCTAATTAAGGAGAGGAAATAGTAAAGTTGTACTACACACACTTATTAGTCACACAACTAATTATTATAATCTATTATGGACATGAACTTTTCACCCCATTAAGGACACATAGAGTGGGCCAAGTATCATCCTTTAAAATAAATGAATTATCTAAGTACTTTGATTACACATGATAAATCCCTCCAAGAAAGGCACATCAAACCATAAAGACATTTTTGAGACACTAGTATTTACTAACATTATGATTTCAATACCCATAAGGAAATACATTGAAGTAGATTAATAAGGGTTACAACAATGTTTATCAACTAAAGGCTCTATTGTCTAATATTACAATCTGGGGAGGATAATCACATCATTACTAAAATTACCATAACATTCATTTTTCATCTAAACACACATATTGCCTAAGTCAAGAACAAACAATTTCCCAAAATAGTCAAGAAAATATTACCTCAAGCCTAGCTCTTTCTTCAATAATTTTATCAAAAGAACACATTCCTTTATTTATGAAAGGTCCTAATTTCATCAATATAGTTAACCCCTTCATAAGCCTCCAATCACAAATGCACCTTCAGGAATCAGGTCCTTTACAAAAGAATTTCAAAATCCACAATTTAAATCATATATTTACATTATATAGCTAACATCATTTGATGGTTATTCATCAAGAAGAGAGGAGAGATATTTATCTTAATTAATTCTAGAATGAAAAACATAAGCATTTTATGTGAGACAACTTAATCATAGGATAACAGGTATACTTTGTAAAAATTGTAGTGTAAATACCAAGACATAGTTCTTATATCTAGAATCATCTCTTACTAATAAAATGATAAAATCAAAAGAAAACTATGCAAAACACTAAGCAATAAGTGAGCTACGAGTCCCAAAGTTCCCAGTGTGGCAACCTAGGGCTCTGATACCAAATGTAGTGCCCAACTTTTGAGACTCTAGATTGGACATTTCACAACATACTTATTCTACACCAAGCTAACCATTGTACAATTTTTTTTTAAAAATAACATACCTTTTTAACTAAATCAACAATTCATGATTCTATTAGATATAATATTTATCTATAATACAAGAAGGTAATGGAGCAACTTCAAGCAATAGCATTTCATAGTACTCAAATGAAAATCATACAGAGTTATTGCATACCTGAGTTCTCTCTTCCTTGCCTATGTGTGTCATATTCTCATTGCCTCTCTATCACCTACATCTATACATACAGCTCTACACAACTAGATGCATGATGTTAAATTCATTGATGATTACATACGAGATCACAAGATAAGCTACACCATTATCAAAGCGAAATCAATCATAAGCTATTTCAAACTAGTTTAGTAAAGAGATACAAACTATGCAAATATTGGTAAGGAGAGGCAAGGTCAAGGAAAACTCAAAAGTACAAGACCTAAGGGCTAGACCTAATGCCTCGAGGGCTCATCGTAGATGGCCTTGCCTACATAACTCGCAAAGACATCGTAGTTCAGGTTAAACTTTCAAAACAAAACTTTTAAGGAATGGTATAAGTGGGTATACAACCCTTTCTAGGGATAATTTACCAAGGTCTTTTCAGAATAGACATTAGATAGCTCTCAAATAAAAAGTTACATTCCATTAAAACTAGTTTCCTCTTAATTACTTAATGAACTTCTTAACCAAATACCATACAGTGTTAGTCAAAGATAAATTTCCTCCAAAGAGAATGAGATGTATGATTATCATTAGATGAAATCCATTGGAAGAATCATATTCTGACATATAACGTTGATTATAATAGACTATGCAAATTTTACATGAGATCCCTAATGTTCAAAGGTTAAAATCTATACTTAAGAAAGTGATCTATCCATAGGACTTCTAAAATTGGGCTAGGAATAAATATCCCATAGAAATCCTCAAATACAAGTATATATAATCTAAAATACAATCAAGTCCTCAAACCACTCCCTTACTAATTTTATTGAAATGAAGTTTATGTTTTGTTGTGGAATTGACCAATCTATGACTGAAATTAATATAAACATCAACTAGTAATTATAATTTAGCTTAGATAAATTACTAATAAGAGAAAATGAATATGTCTCCAATACCTTCAACTACCCAAGTCAAACTATAATTCTATAAATGTCAAACCATTTAGTTATTTACCCACAATACAAGATCCAAAAAGTTTAAATAAAATCCTCACTAATCATTATAACATAATATTAACAATGTGCTGACGAAAAGCATACTGGTCGTGTAGTTAGTATTGATAAAATAATTTCTACAACATAGTTAATGAAAAATCCATAAGATTTAATTAATTACTAATTTGAAACTCAGTTCAATTGCTTAATAGTTTCATTCAACTAACCCATAAAATGCCTTACAAGGAAAAAATACCCATTCTAGACTACCTCTCCAAATAAAGAGATATCCCCATTAGTGAGGTTACTCAACTATTCATCAAGCCATCCCTATGAATTGGATGTATTTCAAATACTTATACACTATCATCTAATCTAATTGCAGGCTTCCAAAATAGGTCTATCTGAGTATATCTTTAACTATGTTTCACTATTTTTGTCCCTTGGATTTGTGAATTCAGGACAAAGCATAAGATGATGCAAAAAGGGGACATTAAATCATTATATAATTGACAGGTGAGAATTATTGGGATACAAATTCTTACCAGAGTAAGTCCTTCGCATTGTAGTAATTCTGAGATAGAAGAAAAACTAGTTGCCTTTGCTACATGTGAAAGAATTCCAGTAAATGTGGCTGCTTCATTGATATTGGGAGGACATGATGCTTTTTATGGCTGGTGTGGCCCCTTTGGTAAGGAATAAGGATCCAAAATATGTAGCGGTTGCAAACTTCATTTAAATATAGAGGCTAAGAGACATCACTAAGGTACTCATTTTAGGTCTGAACAAAGCAAGAATCTGTGCATATTCCAGATATCTCATGTTGCTGTTGTCCAAATATTGAGGGTTGTGTCAAGCTGATTGTTTGGAATCGCCATTTTCACTTTCTTTAGTAATGGAGCGCCCTTCCTTCGGCAATGATAGCTTCTTTTTTTAATGCTCCCAAAAGAAGGATGGTGATCTCTCTTGGACTTCCTTAGTGTGGAGACTTTTCTTGTTTTCGTAGGAGGAGAAAATGCCATGGTGATAGGGATGAGCCCCTTACAATCTGCCTCCCTCCCCCATCAAATGCCAAACCAAACCCTTAGCCCCCGAACCTACCACAGCTTCCCCAACCACAATGATCGCCCCCCCCCCCAAATTCCCACCTTCTGAGACTCCTCTGCAAGCGTCAATCTTTCAGTCCAAGATGTGCCTCCCATGTCTCTCGACTTTCACATTCCCCACATAATTAATGGATTTTTCAAGTCATTATGACCGCCATCTTATACCACTAATGTGTATCAAAACAAATCCTTATAAATATGTTATTTAATTTTATTTGTCTTATTTCATTTTCTATATATATATTACTATTATATATTGAACCTTTAGTTTAACATAGACAATGACCCTAAATAATAAATCATGCCTCCAAGGTCCCAAGTCCATCTAATTTAAATTCAAAGAACAATACTTACTATATTGTATTACGAATAAATCACTTGGCCTACGAATCAATGAGGAACATCATACTATACATTTATCCCTTATTCAATATTGCGCCCTCACACATCTAGTGACTTCCCTATGCAAGTGTTCTTCCCAATTAAAGCAATCTTCTCTTTTTTTTATTGCTTGATACCATGAACACTAGAATATTTCATCTTTCCATTAACTATTTATAACATTCAAAATCATTCACATTGCAAGCATATTCAATAGATTTAATATAACATCCGCATGTTTGACATAATTTCAAATAACTAAAGCATTGTTAGGTTCCAAGCCCTCTTAATCAACTACCATTCATTAATACTATTCTTTACAATGTCTTAATATAATTTTTTAATAGCAATGACATCACATCTTTCTAACAAGCTCGAATTAATGTGAAAGATACATTTCAAAACAGGATGCTAAATTAATATTAAATTAGTGATATGACCTAAACAAAATAACTATTATTATTAGTGCATTCTAAAATACTTTCAATTAAATAATGTTTTAATATGATATAAATAATAACTGATTATAATCATTAGCAACATCAGTTAATCATTATCTAGAACACAAATACACACAAATGATTTAACAATCATAAACCTCTATTCAAACTTGTAATCTCATAAAAATCCTCACTATTAATTAATAATAGTTGATCGTGTTATTTATTACATGTTTAGACTATGGTATCAAAGTATCCATAATAGTATTAATTAATTCCATGCACAATATGAAGGGGTACTACACTCACTAATACTATATTAATTTATATAAGATGATGCGTAATAGTTTTGATGTCCTTAAGAAAGTTTTAAGTAGATGAAAATGATTCCATTTATTTGAAACCTTAAGGCTTGATTGTCTAAATTTATTATCATATATCGAAGTAAATAGTTCTCAGTGCAATATTCTGAAGTATTCATGTCAAAACATGGTAGTCAATCTTTAATTCCATCCAAATTTCTCATGATCACTTATACTATGAAAATTATCACAAGATCTAAAATTAACATTCACGTTTTAAAGAAACCAAAAGTGGCATAGAAAGAAATAAACATATGCTAACTAGGTGTTTAGAAGCATTAAAGTAGTGTACTTACCTCCTCATTTCTTGAATTACTTTATTCCACTCACTTCTTCAATTCGTTTTCCTAGAAGTTGCAAGGGCTAAGAATAGAAACACATAACACATCAGTCTTGAAACATTATTTAACTAGCATCACTAATATTCTTACTCCTTGGATCCATTGCTATGTTTATTCCAAGATAGTACTTCATAATAGCTAAACCATAATGTACTTTCACTTTCACCATACATATATAATTCAAGATCAT
>MU225243.1:2008953-2024478 GCA_018584345.1 Thuja plicata
AAGATAGTACTTCATAATAGCTAAACCATAATGTACTTTCACTTTCACCATACATATATAATTCAAGATCATAGTTAGTCTATTCCATGCGAGTCTCTTAACCTTAATAAAGATCTAATAAAAAAAAACCAAATTTATGCATTATCAAACTCAAGTATCATACCCTGAGGTAACCTCAAAATATAAGGAATAAGTGTTGGTGTAAAGGTGAGACATCACACCCTTCTACTTTTAAAAAATCTATAGAGGATGACTGGAGATAATTAGACTTCACACATACCTTTTGTAGAAAGAAAAATCCATGAATTTAAATCTCAAACTTTTTATTCAAAAACATATATGGATGTTGATTGGGCCTCTTTTAAGTTAAATCCAATTCAACCTAATAATTAGCATTATCCTCCTACTTAAAATCCTAAAATTAATGATATAATGGACATATTTTAGGTGTCGTGCAACCTACCTCACACTTTTCTAAGGATAGTCTAGGTTTCCAACCTTCTCCTTGGATAACTTCCTTTCCCCCCTTGTCCAATCAGTCTATGAGATCCTAATTTCTCATCACAACAAGAGAATATTTTGTTTCATTTTCTAAAAGATAACTTAACTACTCTTCTTTGGAAAAACAAGAGAAAAAATGGCAAACAAAATAAAGAAAATCCTTCTAATTGTGTATATCATCAAATTTGTAGCCATACAAGTAATTAATGTCATGATTTAGAGTATAAAATTATATAATTCATCAATTGTGGTATCACTAAAATGAAAACTAACAATGAATGACACATTTTTCATGACCATTCTAAATAAGATCTACCTTCCTATTATGATGTTCCACACTATGTGACATTCCTAGCCTATACTTTGGGGGATCATTGTCATTCATGGTGGTACAATCTAAGGTTCAATAATACTTTGTGAGAAACATAATATTATCTCTTATCTTTGTCTCCATAATTTGGGGGAAAGGGGTAGATTTTCAATCCTCTATCTTTCCTAAGGACCCATATTTCCCTTTTTTGACTTGTATCTTTCATAACATGATGTCCTTTCTTGCATGGAGTTGTTTATTTTACATGAGGATTCTTTCTCTTTTTAAGTATTTTTACATCCTTGTTTAAAACCTATTTCCTTTCTTGAAAGCATGTGTCTATTATAAATGATGTCTCACTTGGGGTACATAATGGTTTGTCCTTCACCAATTATCCCTATACCTATCAATAGTTGATGGTGTGTATCCTTGATTTTCCTTTCTCATTTTCATTTTATTCATGCATGGGGGGAAGGCCAATTCTTTGGTTCTCTCTCTTTCCAACTAATCTATTATCTATTTTTTGACTTTTTTATTTTATAACATGATATCCTTCCTTGCATAGAATTGTTTGTTTTTCATGAGTATTTTCTCTTTATTGTTTTTTCGGGAACCTCTTCCTTTCTTGGAAGTGTATATCTATTGTAAAATATCTATCACTTATGGTATATAATGTTTTATATTTTCCCTTTCCCTTAAACTTGGTGGGAAAGGTTTCATTTTTTCTAATCTCTGATCCTTTCTAAGGATCCACTTTCTCTTGGTTAAGTGGTATTGGTTTATCGCATGAATTCTTTTCTTGCATGGAGTTAATTTTGTTTACGTGAGGATTCTCTCTCTTTTCAATAGGTTTGCATCCTTATTTAAAACCTTATCCTTTCCTGAAAGTGAGTGTCCCTTATAAAATAATTCCTTACTTGTGGCTTAAAGTGTTTCATCCTTCATCAAGAATCCCTTTTTACCTAGGAAGAAGAGGAAAATGGTGCATTCTTGTTCTCCTTCCTCTCTCTTTCCCAAAGATTTTATTTTTGTTCAAGAACTCTTATTAGAGGTAGATGTCTTGGAACAAACATGTCTTCCTCCTAAGTATACATTTACAATTGTTTCAATATATCTTTTTAACAACTATCATGTCCTTCCCTCAAAAGAGTTATCACACTTTTTCCAGCGTTGTGTGTACATTATTTCCTAAAGGATATATTCTTGGTGTTGAAGTTTTCTATCTTTTTTCTTATTTTCCTGCATATCTCTATGTTTTAATCCTAAGGAGGGGGAATATATGAGGCATACTTGAGTAGTATATAGCAGATTTACTTGGACATAATGATTTCCTTGATTATCCTTTTGCACTATTTATAGTAGATTCATTTGGAGAAAATGCTTTCCTTTGGGAAATCCTTGTATGTTATATATAGGCTTCCTTTAGAGATAATGTTTTCTTTGGGGAAATTATTTTGCGCCATTTATAGAATATTCCTTTGGAGACAAGGCTTTCCTTGGGGTAATCCTATTGCATCATTTTTATACAAATTTATTTGGAGACAATGCTTTCCCTGGGGAAGTCCTTTTGAATCTTTTTGGCATATTTCCTTGCATACAATACTTTTCTTGGTTGTCCTTGAGATGGGTTGAATAGCATAATGCAGCTTTCTAGATTATCAACTTCATCTTTTAACTGATCCTCCTCTCACTTGGGATGAGTGGAACTAGCACAATACATCTTGCTAGATATTTTTTCCTACTCTTCCTCCTCTTTTGTCTTATATATCACATACCATAATCAAACTTTTTGTCCAATGGAATATGTTCTCTTTCATGGATCACCTAGTATAACACACATTGCTCTCTCTCTCTCTCTCTCTCTCTCTCTCTCTCTCTCTCTCTCTCTCTCTCATGGGTTATTTTCTCATATTTTATGTGTGCTCTTGTTTTTCCTATGTGAGGAATTGTTCTCTTGCAATATCATTCCAAGAATTATATTAGCTCAATTGAGACATTTTTATTATCAAGGTTTGTTCAACTAATTGACTTGGAGGCTTATTAATTTTTTTCCTTAGGTTTGTTTTTTGTTTTCTTTTTACCTTACTTATGGTTGTATGTATAAATATCCTTGGTTTGGGGGATTTTTTCGTTGAACTTAGTGATGTATTACCTCTCTTCAATCTTTCCCATTGATCTATCTCTCTTCATGTCTCTTTATTATACTTTTCCATGAGTATGTGTGTATGCTCATACTCCTGCTAAAGTGGGGGCTAAATGTAGCATTGTAAATAGTATACACTTCCTAAGGAATCCAATTTTGTGCTTTCTTAGGACCCATTTTAGTGAATTTTCATTCTTCCATGTGCCATTTGACTTTGTTATGCATTTAATTAATAAATATGAGTCCTCTATTAATTGAAATTCTATATAGTCCCTAAATTATAGGCATACCTCTTTAATTATTTTATTCATTCAATGACCACATATATACATAGGCCCTATTTTATTATGAGTGGTATTCTATATTTATTGTTATATTACACCTTAATTTTTTGCGCATTTTGGACATTGTTATATCCAAATTGACTCTTGACTCAAATATAATCCCTAATTGAATGTTATAGATCACTAGGAAAGGTACGGGTTGAGCCAACTTTCCCAAACCTTGGGAGTCATCCCATACCACAAAACTTGAACCAAAATTTAAATGGTGGAATGGTATTTTAATTTTAGCACAATGTTCAAACCCATGACATCCTCCTTCAAGTTTAGATCCCCAAAATATCTTGGTGGGGTATGTTAGGATGAATTCATAATAACTGAGAGGGGGGCTAAATCAGTTATCCTCAGGTCTAGATGTGCCCATATAAAACTTTAAACCAAGTTTAACAACTCAGATCTGCTCGATAGTAATAAACAACAAAAGTGTGCAATTTACTGTACTAATGAAATAAGCTTGCAAAAACTTTGCAGTAAAACACAACAATAACATTGACACATATTGACACCATGATTTAACGTAGAAACCCAATATGGGAAAAACCACCAGTAACATGCTACCAAAATTTCACTCTTCTGAAGTGATGCCCTGTGAGGAGCCAACCCTGTTAAAGGTTACAAAACACACTGTCAAATGTGACTTGGTTAAAGGATTTAATCACCCTATTAGGAGTGGCCTTGTTAGAGGACTTAGAACATTCCAATCTGAATGTCACCTTGTTCAAAGGATTTATACAATGACTATTAGGTCAACCTGGTTAAAGGATTTGAACTAATACAATGGTTAGAAAGTAATCAATAGGTGTGATCTGATACATACAACTTACTTTGCAAATCTAGATCCAGTTTCAGCTCTAATGCTAATTCACTGAGTGGCCTCCATTTACATCTCAAACTTTAGATCTTCTTGGAAATCCATCAAGCAATCTCTCTCTACTTCTCTGCTCATCCTTCTCTGCTTAGGTCTTGCCAATCAGTCAATTAACCATGCAACACTTTGCATTCAACTTCTCCTTTCACTTGGACACACTAACAATAACCACAATAAGTTATATTATAGCTCTTCATCTAGGTCTAATAAATATTTTGCATCTTAATCAAGATCATAGATCTTAGGTTAGGTCAGATCCAACAGATCTTTCCATCATTATATTTAATTTACTTCTCCATTACAGTCATTAATTAAACATTGAATTCATGTGCTAATAATGATTTCCCATGCATTAAATGAATGTGGACCAATATTAATTAATAATTTATATCCCAATAAAATCAATTATGTTGGCCATAGATCTCAAATCTCATCAATAATCCAAATACTATTGCTTGTCTTTCTTTGTCTCCCTGGGCATTTCATTGGCGCTCAACATCACCTTTGCTTTTCTTAGCATCACCTTTTGCTTTTCTCGGCATTGACTTCATCAATCAATGGATAAGGTACACAAACATACAGCAATAGTCTCACCAGTTAAGGTTTGACATCAATGACAAAACAACAATTGTCTACATTGTAGCAATCTTTCCAACAATCTCCCTCTTTGGAATTGATGGCAACACTAAACTATAAAACAATAATTTCCAACCAAAGTTACCATACAATCCAAAAAAGTTTTTGTATTCCTGATATGAACAAATTTTCATTAATGTCTTTACCTTCATTCTGACTCCCTCTGTGTCTATAATCACACTGATATCTTTTTGTTACTGTTTAGCTCCCTCTTTCAGTAATATCTCCCTTGTATCTGTTGTTTTAGCAATAATCTCCCTCTTTGACAACAATGCCAAAGATGTTGACATCTTCATCATGCAGATTATTCTATTATAATCTTTGTATCATGTTATTCCTGTCATCTTTGTGTATGACTAATTTACTTTTCTGTCCTTGTTTTCCACTTCACAGTTTTTAGGCAACATCCTAAAAATGTGACTTACTATGCATCAATGTGTCAAGTGTTCTGATTAAAACATTTGATGCAATAGTACCATCCAGCACTAGTTAGCCTCTGCTAGGGGAATTACCCCAAATTTACCTCTTAGATACTCATGAGCATCCTTGGGCAACTCTTTTTAAAATATATCTGCCAACTGTTCCTTAGTATTCACATATTCTAGTCTCACTTCCTTCTTCTAAACTAGCTCCCTCAAGTAATGATACTTGATAGCTATATGTTTTGTCTTAGAGTGCATTAAAGGATTTTTAGAAATATTAATGGCACTCATTTTATCACAATATATGACAATTGGTTCTATGATCTCCTCCTTCATACCTTTCAATAGTATCTTCAACCACATGATGTTTGAACAATTAACTGCTGCTGCCACATACTCAGCTTCAGCTGTAGATTGTGAGGTGCAATTTTGTTTCTTGCTTGTCCAGGAAGCTAATATTTTCCCCAAAAAAAATGCCCCTCCTGTGGTTCTTTTTCTATCATCAACATTACCAGCCTAGTCAGAATCAGTATAGACTTTGAGTTCAAACTTGTCATTCCTTTTGTAATATAGGCCATAGTCTTCTGTACCCTTCAAATATCTCAGAATTCTTTTCATTGCCATTATATGTGTCTCTTTTGGATTAGAAGAAAATCTAGCAAAAATTACAACTATTAATACAATATCAGGTCTACTATGTACAACATATTGCAGCTTACTAATAATTGATTTGTACATTTTTTGATTTACCTTTTTTGTATCATCATTCTTTGTCAACTTTTGTCTAGTAGCCATGGGTGTACTCACTAGTTTTGAATCTTCCATACCAAAAGTTATCAGTATCTCCTTGATATATTTTGATTGTGTAATATAGATACCATTCTTCATTTGATGTATTTGTAGTCCAACAAAGAATTTTATCTCACCAAACATAGACATTTAAAATTTAGTTTGCATCTCCTTTGAAAATGCTTTGCATATCATATCTTGTCCACTGAGTATGATGTCATCTACAAAAATTTCAGCCAATAAAATTCCTTTACCTTGCTCTTCTTTCAAATATAGATTGTTGTTGTCATTTGTTCTTGCAAATCCAATCTTCATTAGATAATTGTGCAATATTTCATACCATGCTCTGGGTGCTTGCTTCAATCCATATAATGCCTTATGCAATCTGCAAACCATGTTCCTCTTACTTGGGTCAAAAAATCCATCAACTTTTTCAATCTATACTTCCTCTTCTAATTTTCCATTTAGAAATGCTGACTTCACATCCCTTTGATAGAGTTTAAATCCTTTATAGGCTGCATATGCAAGTAGGGTTCTCACACCCTCCAATCTTGCAACTGGGGTGAATGTCTCTCCATAGTAAATTCCTTCCTCTTGTGCATAACCTTTGCATACCAGTCTTGCTTTATTCCTTGTTACCTCTCCATGTTCATTCAACTTGTTTCTGAATACCCACTTTGTACCGATTATATTTTTGTTGTCACATCTCGGTACTAGTGTCCATGTCTTATTCTTTTCAATCTGGTCTATCTCTTCATTCATGGCTTGAATCTAGTCTTCATTGTCCAAAGCATATTTTATTGTCTTAGGCTCAAAATCACATAAAAAACATGTGTCTTCTCTTAATTTTCCTCTTGTCATAACTGCAGAATCCTTTGCTCTTGTGATTTGATTAGGTTTATGGTGCCTTCTTACATATTTTTCCAAAGTAGGCTCTTCCTCAGCTTCATTTTGATCGTTCAAGTTCATTTCAGGGTGAAACTGTGACTCGACATCTTCATCAAATAGCTCGGCAATCACCTCATGTTGCCCGACAATTTCATTTTGTGTTTCGACAGGAGCAGACAGTTGCTCGACAACTTCATTTTCAGTTTCGTTAGAATCCTCCTCTTCAGGATATGTGAATGATCTATAACTTTCAGGCTCAATCATGCTTTCAGCTTCATTTCTCTCTGCATATTCATCAATTCTAACATTTTCACTTTCCACAATTTTGTTAGTGATAGAATTCAAACATTTGTATGCCTTACTCTTAGTAGAATATCCAATAAATATGCCTTCTTCTCCTTTAGCATCAAGTTTACCATTTTTGTTATCCTTCAATATAAAACATTTTCTCCCAAAGACTTTAAAGTAACTTACAGTAGGTGCATATCCATACCATAGCTCATAAGGTGTAGAATTAGTACCTTTCTTGACTTGTACTCTATTTAGGGTATAAACAATTGTACTTGCTGCTTCTATCCAATATTTTTGTTCAACATTTTTCTCCAGCATTAATGTTCTAGCACAGTCCATGATAGATCAATTTCTTCTTTCAGCTATACCATTCTGTGGTGGTGTCCTAGGTGCTGACATCTGTATTTTTATCCCCCAATCATTACAAAACCTATTAAACTCATTAGAAATGAACTCTCCTCCTCTGTTAGATCTTAGACATTTTAGACTCTTACCTGTTTCCTTTTCAACTTTTTCCAAGTACCACTTAAATAATTGAAATGCATCAGATTTTTCTTTGAGAAACATAACAGTCATCATCATAGATTAGTAATCTACAAATAGAATAAAATATTTGTCTCCATAGTAAATTTTCTCACCAATAGGTCCACAAAGGTCAGTATGAACCAATTCCAAAATATTCTCATAAGTATGAGTTTTTCTTTTAAAACTAGATTTAGTCATTTTTCCCAACTGACATTGCTTACACATTGCATTCTCAGGTTTCTTTAACTTAGGCATCCCTCTAACCTTTTTCAATTTACTTATGCTTACCAAGTTATCAAAGTTAACATGACATAGCCTCTTATACCATAACCAAACATCATTATATTGTGCAAACAAGCATGTCTCTTTAGCTAAATCCAAATAGAACAAGTTACCTTTTGTTTTCTCACCGTGCCTCCAACTAATTCTCCATTGGAATCATAGATCTTTTCTTTCCTGTGATGGAATTCAACTCTGTAACTAGAAGTGTTCAGTTGTGAAACATTCAATAAGTTATACTTAAGATCATCAACCCAATATACATCATCACATCTAATCTTATTAGTCAATTGAATTGATCCTTTCCCTTTGACACTACAAGGTGTATCATTACCAAACTTAACATATCCACCTTTGCATTGATCTAAGGTTTCAAATTTTTCCTTATCACCAGTCATGTGATGTGAATAAATAGTGTTAATAATCCAATGATCAACTTTACTCATATAAGAAATTAGCACAATTTTCTCATCATCATCAGAATCATCTTTCATTGCAACATACACTACTTCTATATCATTTTCATCAGATTTTTCAGATTCACTGTCAGAAGCTTTTTCAACTATATAGCAAGATTTCTTACCTTTGTATTTGTATTCCTTGTACTTTCTATAGTCTCATTCATCCTTTCTATCTTTGTATTTGTTTTCCCTTCTTTCATCCTTTTCATTCTTGTCAGGACATCTAGCAGGAATATGACCAAACTTTGTTACAAGAAAAACAAATAATAGGAAGTTTACCTTTGAATTTTCCTTTACCTCTAGCTAGTATTCTTGCCGTAAGTGCCTCAAGCTCTTCTAGATCATCATCTAAGGTGTCACTGTCACTATCCACACATTTCTTTCCTTTCCTTGACTTGTTGATGACCATCTGTGACTTGAATGTAGATTCAATAGCTTGTGGAGTATAGTTGCCAAATTTTGACATCTCAAATGCAGTAAGTCCGCCTACTAGACTTTCCAGGGTTAAATTATTATTAGGAGTACATCTCAGTTCTTGAATTGTAGATACTCTAATAGCATAAATAGGAATAATTTTTCTCAGTACCTTTCTCATGATAGTATCTTCATCAATGACTCCCTTAGCTCCTTTGATATAATTTACAACTTCCTTTATCCTATCATAATATTGCACTATATTTTCTCCTTCTTACATTTTTAAATCATCAAACTTACCTCTCAAGCTTTCAAATTTGGCTCTTATTACATTCGTATCACCTCCATAAATGTTTTCAAGGGCATATCACATCTTCTTTGTGCTTGTACAATCCTTGATGTCCTCAAATTCATGATAGTTCAGAGATGATGCAAGTTTCAACATTGCTTGATTGTGTTCATGCTTTTCTCTTAATTATGCAGCATTCAAAACTCCAGTAGGGGATACATATTTTGTTTCAATATGTTGTTTAGAAAAATCACCAATACCGGCCAAGTGAAGTTTCATCAAACTTTGCCATGTAGGAATTTTTTCCTTATTGATCTTTGGTCCATCCTTTCTATACATCTTGATCTTTATCTCCAAGTACCTTCAAACTTTTTCAAGAGAACACTGCTCTGATACCAATTTTTAGAATAAATTCAGAATAACTAAGAGGGGAGGGTGAATAAGTTATCCTTAGGTCCAGATGTGCCCATATAAAACTTTAAACCAACTTTAACAACTCAGATCTGCTCGGCAGTAATAAACAACAATAGTGTGCAGTTTACTATACTAATGAAATAAGCTTGCAGAAACTTAACAGTAAAACACAACAATAACATTCACACATTTTGACACCATGATTTAATGTGGAAACCCAATATGGGAAAAAGCACTAGTAACATGCTACCAAAATTTTACTCTTCTGAAGTGATGCCCTGTGAGGAGCCAACCCTGTTAAAGGTTATAAAATACACTATCAAATGTGACCTAGTTAAAGGATTTAATCACCCTGTCAGGAGTGGCCTTGTTAGAGGACTTAGAACATTCCAATCTGAATGTCACCTTGTTCAAAGGATTTATAAAATGATTGTTAGGTCAACTTGGTTAAAGGATTTGAACTGATACAATGGTTAGAAAGTAATCAGCAAGTGTCATTTGATACATACAACTTACTTTGCAAATCCAGATCCAGTTTTATCTCTAATGCTAATTCACTAAGTGGCCCCCATTTACATTGCAAAATTTAGATCTACTTGGAAATCCATCAAGCAATCTCTCTCTACTTCTTTGCTTAGCCTTCTTTGCTTAGGTCTTGCCAATCAATCAATTAACCATGCAACACTTTGCATTCAACTTCTCCTTTCACTTGGACACACTAACAATAACCACAGTAGGTTATATTATAGCTCTTCATCTAGGTCAGATAAATATTTTGTGGCTTAATCAAGATCATAGATCTTAGGTTAGGTCAGATCCAATGGATCTTTCCATCATTATATTTAATTTACTTCTCTAATAAAGTCATTAATTGAACATTAAATCCATGTGCTAATAATGGTTTCCCATGCATTAAATGAATGTGGACCAATCTTAATTAATAATGTATATCCCAATAAAATCAATTATGTCGGCCATACATCTCAAATCTCATTAATAATCCAAACGCTATTGCTCATCTTTCTCTATCTCCCTTGGCATTTCACTAGTGCTTGGCATCATCTTTTCTTTTCTTGGCATCAACTTTCGCTTTGCTCGGCGTTGACTTTGCTTTTCTTGGCATTAACCTTCCAGTGAACTATCAGTGCTAGATAAACAACGTATCACTTTGCCAAAGTGCCAAATGATCAAGTACCCTAGTGTATACTCATAACTCAACCATTTCCTTGGTCTTCTTGGTATCCCATTCTTTTCAAATCTTCATCAATCAATAGATAAGGTACTCAAACATACAGCAATAGTCTCACCAGTTAAGGTTTGACATCAATGATAAAATAACAATTGTCTACATTGTAGCAATCTATCCAATAGGGTATATAATCAAGGTTACCTCTCTTATTTTTTCATCCATTAATTCAATTAATTATTTATGATCTTAATCATTCAAGGAGTAAGAAGAAGCATTAAACCAATTCAATCATTTAATTCATTTCATCCCATCGTATCCTTCATTGCGGAAAGCTTCCACAACCATTATGCAAGCATATTTTTACAATTTATTATTAGATTTTGGAGGATTCATGTTATTGCATCAACACTTGTGATCTCATTCAAGAAAAAATTCACTATCAAGTTATAATAAATCTTATTATTAAATCTAGCCTCTTCTTTATATCAACATACTTTCATTTCAAGTGCTTTTTAATTAAATTTCATGCTTACTTCCAAATCAGGGGTTTGACCTAGGAAATCCCCTTTCCACCAACTTTTTCTCTATTTTTGTGTGTGCAGGTGATAGGTGGTGTAGTTGTAGAAAATGATATTGGCATATTTAATATATAGTTACAAGTGGCATAAGTTTCATCAAAATTTGTTGGGTCTAAGGTGCCTCAAAAGGCCTCAGGTGAGTCTAGTTGCCTTGTACCCTTTAAGTTTCCCTATTTTTTCCATTTCGGACTATAATTTAAATCATAGGTCATACATTGTTTCATATTTTCAAATGTGGAATCATAATTGGTTTTTCATCCTACTATATGTCTTTATACTCATCATTTTATCTTTCCTTCTATCTTTTCCCTAGAGATCTTAGACTCTTGATTCCAATTTACACTTTCTCATTTGCATAGTCATCTTTCAACTCCACAATGAAGGAATCCTTGCATTCACTTAGCACTTGAGCCTCCTTGAACCTAGTATATCAGTTTTCCTTCCAATGTATAATAGTGTTTAGGTGTGAGATTCCTAGCTTGATCTTCATCGTACTGATTGTATTCATACCTATTTTTGTTCACTACACTTTTCTATCAAATATAACCAAAATATGGACCAATTATTTGTTGGAAAGTGACAATGCAAGCAATTGTTATTTTATCATTGTTGTCAAACCTTAACTGGTGAGACTATTGTTATCTATTTGAGTACCATATCTATTGTTGATGAAGAAGATTTAACAAGAAGACCAAGTGAATGGTTGAGTTAAGGAAAATAAAAGGGTACTTGATCAGTTGGCACTTTGGCAAAGTAATTAGTTGTTTATCTTTCAAAGAAAGTTTTTCTAGCTGTTTTGTGTCGAGAAAATTTGGCTTGTGTTGAGAAAAGTTGCTTGTGCTGAGAAAAGTTGTTTGTGATGAGAAAGTTTGTTCAGTGCTGAGCACCAGTGAAATTGCTAAGTGAAAACAATGATGTTGGCCGACTTACAATAATTAGATTAATGATGAGATTTGAGATCTCTGGCTGACTTAGTTAATTGTATTGGGATATGTAAAGTTAATTAAATATTGGTCCATGTCATTTAATGTATGGGTAACCTTAATTAATGCATGGTTTCAAGATTTAATTAGAGACTACTTCGGAGAAGTAAATGTAATGCAATGATGGAATGATCCATTGGATTTGACCTAACCTAAGATCTATGATCTTGATTAAGCGACAAAGATTTATCTGACCTAGAAAAAGAGGTATATGATAACCTTAGGGGGTTATTCATTAAGTGTGTGTGCAAGTGTGGATGTACTAACTGGTGTACATGTGTGTATGTAAGAGAATTAAATAGTTTATTTACTGATTGGCATGACCTAGCAGAGAAGGTTGAATACAGATACAAAGAGTTGCATGTGTGATTGCTTGATAGATTTCCAAGTAGATCAGAAGATTGAAATGACAATGCAGGCCATCCAGTAAGTTAACATCAGAGCTGTAATTGAATCTAAATTTGCAAAGTAAGTTGTATGTATCAGATCACAACTGTTGATTACTTTCTAACCATTGTATCAGTTAAATCCTTTAACAAGGTTGACCTAATAGTCATTTGTATAAATCCTCTAACAAGCTGACATTAAGGTGGAATGTTCTAAGTCCTCTAACAAGTCCACTCATAACAGGGTGATTAAATCCTTTAACCAGGTCACACCTAACAGTGTGTTATTGTAACCTTTAATAGGGTTGGCTCCTCACAAAGCTCACTTCAGAAGAGTGAAACTTGGTAGCATGTTACTGGTGGTTTTTCCCATATTGGGTTTCCACGTTAAATACTTGTGTCAACTTGTGTGAATGCTTATGGTTTGTTTTAATGTTATGTTTCTACAAGCTAATTACATTAGATAGTAAACTGCATGATTAAGTTGTTGACATATGCTACTACTGCAGAGTAGATCTAAAATACAAAAAGTTTTATTTGCTACATCTAGACCTGAGGATAACTGATTCACCCCTCGCCTCTCAGTTATTCTAAATTCATTCTAACAATTTGTATCAGAGCTCTGGTCTCCTGAAAATAGTTTGAAGATACTTGGAGCGAAAAGATCAATATGTATAAGGAGGAGGTTCCTAAGCTAAACAAAGATAACTTCCCTGCATGGCAGAGTTTGATGAAACTACATCTGGATGGTATTGGAGATGATGCTAAGCAACTTATTGAAAATGACTGTATCACCTACTACTCCTCTCATAGCTGCACAACTAAGAGAAAAGCAAGAGCACAATCAAGCAATGTTGGAGATTGCATCCTCATTGAGCTATTCAAAGTTTGATGATATAAAGAGCTGCATAAATGCAAAGCAGATGTGGGATAAACTTGCAACTGTCTATGGTGGAGACACAAATGTGCTGAGAGCTAAACCAGAAAATCTAAGAGGTAAGTTTGATGAGATGAAAATGCAAGAAGGTGAAAATGTTAATCAGTATTATGGTAGAGTAAAAGAAGTTATAAATTCCATTAGAGGAGTTAATGGAACAATAGATGAGAACACTATTATGAGAAAGGTATTGAGAGCTTTAGTTCCTGTATATGCTATTAGATTTTTTGCAATTTAAGAATTGAGATGTACTCCTAACAAAAATCTGAATCTGGAAAATCTGATAGGCAGACTCACTGCATTTGAAATGTCAAATTATGATAACTACAATCCACAAGGTATTGATTCTTCTTTTAGATCACAGCTAGTTCTCAATAAATCTAAGAAAGGAAAGAAACATGTGAACAGTGATAGTGATGCTACTGATGATGATCTTGAAGAACTTGAAGCACTTATGGCAAAAAGGTTGTCTAGAGGAAAAGGCAAATACAGAGGTAAACTTCCTATCATTTATTTTTCATGCAATAAAGTTGGTCATATAGCTGCTAGATGTCTTGATAAGAATGAAAAAGATGAAAGAAAGGACAGCAAATACAAAGAATACAAAGATAGAAAGGATGACCAAGACTTTAGGAACTATAAGGATTACAAAGACAAAGGTAAGAAATCTTATTATATTGTTGAAGAAACTTCTGACAATGATACTAACAATTCTGATGACAATGATATAGAAGTTGTTTATGTTGCAATGAAAGAAGATTCTGATGATGACAAGAAAACTGCATTAATTTCTTATAAAAGTAAAGGTGATCATTGGATCATTGACAATGGTTGTTCCCATCATATGACTGGTGACAAGGATAAGTTTGAAACCCTAAACCAATGCAAAGGAGGATATGTAAAATTTGGTAATGATGCACCATGTATTATCAAAGGTAAAGGATTGATTAGCTTGAATGACAAAATCAGATGTGATAACGTGTACTGGGTTGATGATCATAAATACAATTTGTTGAGTGTTGCACAACTGAACACTTCTAGTTACAGAGTTGAGTTCCATCATAGAAAAGCAAAGATCTATGACTCTACTGGAGAATTAGTTGGAAGTGGTGATCTGACTAAAGGTAACTTTTTCTATCTGGATTTATCTGAAGACATGTTTGTTTTCATAGTATAATGATGTTTGGTTATGGCATAAGAGGTTGTGTCATGTGAAATTTGATAACTTGGTAAGCATAAGTAAATTGAAAAAGGTTAGAGGGATACCTAAGTTAAAGAAACCTGAGAATGCTATGTGCAAACAATGTCAACTAGGAAAGACGACTAAGTCTAGTTTCAAGAGTAAAACACATATTTTAGAGGAAATTTTGGAATTAGTCCATACTGATCTCTGTGGTCCCATTGGAGAAAGAAGCTAATGTGGTGCTAGATACTTTATTCTATTTGTTGATGATTATTCAAGGATGATGACTGTAATGTTTCTCAAGGAAACATCTGATGCATTCCAGTTATTTAAATGGTACTTAGCTAAATTTGAAAAGGAAACAGGCAAGAGTTTGAAATGCTTAAGATCTGACAAAGGTGGAGAGTTTATTTCTAATGAGTTCAATAGGTTCTGTAATGACCAAGGCATAAAGAGACACATGTCCACACCTAGGACTCCTCCACAAAATGGTATTGTTGAACGCAGGAACAGATCTATCATGGACTATGCAAAAACACTAATGATGGAGAAGAATGTTGCATAGAAATATTGGAAAGAAGCTGTAAGTACTGTAGTCTATACCCTGAATAGAGTACAAGTCAAGAAAGGTACAAATGCTACACCTTATGAACTTTGGTATGGTTATGCACCTAGTGTAAAGTACTTTAAAGTATTTG
>MU225243.1:2037720-2049538 GCA_018584345.1 Thuja plicata
AAATATGTTATTCATTACACTCTTTCTAGTTAGAAGGCAATAGGCCGATATTAGTGATTTTGAACGTTTTGACTAACCTTTCAAGCTAATGCAATGACCTATTGAGTGTTTGTGTTGATTCTGACAGATACCCATTTACACACACAGTCTTGACCAAATTTAGGTGTCTACAAATTTCCCCTCTTTGAATCAATGTGTGAATCACATTGGTTCAAAGAATGTCTATTTTTTATTAACTAATGTCTGATCTGATCTTGATGATTGATTCATTGGTACAACTGATTTGATGAAAAAAATCTTGATATGATGCCATGATTTGATAAGCAACCTGATTAACATGACCCATTGATGATTTTGAAAAATTTGATGCCCCTATTTTGATTCGCTTGATTTCCTTCTCAGATGATACCTTGCCCCCTCAGAAATGAAATCAAAATTGTTTTGGAAAAATGTTGATAAAAATTTTGCGTGATAAATCTCAAGTTTTATTTGATTTCCAATAATGTATGTAAAAATATAAATTGATGATGCCCCAATCATGAAATTTTGATAAAATAGATGGTAAAAGTACCCTCTATTTAGGTTAAAAGAGTATACATGAGGGTAAAAAGGTTATTTTCATCAATCATTTTCACTTTTTACCTTCTTTGAGCTCTGAATTTCTTGGTGACTTGATCATGATGGTGATTTCTATTTGTGAGAATAGATTCAAAGGAGGGTGAATATTTCAGTATCCAATAGATTACGGTCCTCTAGTTAGTATCTGAATCCTTTCCTGTTTGTCAATTTTTAGATTTATAGAAAAAATTCAATTTTTACGTGTTAGAAGATTAGGGTTTTGATGTTTTTGATAAAGTAACACATAGAATAAATTGGATAGAGCATAGGATTTTGTTTTAATGCATCTGAGTACTGAAGTAACATGTAGAATAGTGTGAAACAATTCATATAGACATCTTCCCTAGGTGTTTTTAAAAGTGTGTCATAGATTAAGTAGTGCATACTAAACCATAAGATAAAATGATGCTTCTTGTAGCACGTAGGAAAGATTTGAGTAGCGCGTATAAGGGAAATGAGTGTGTATAGCTTGTTTTAATGCCTGAGATACTTTTAGTAATGGGTATTGAGAGATAAAATGATGTTTACACCATTCCTCTCATATAATAGGATAAAATAACACATAAGCTACTTTGTTGAATTCTCACCTGATTAAACATGTTATCTAATTCCTTGGTAGGTATGATTGGTTGATTGATTACATGGCCTGATGTTGTGATGAAAAAAAGTGGTTTGATATTAGTTTGATCATGTTGATGAATGTTGTATGATGTCAATCCTTATATGTTGATAGGATAACTTTAAGTTTTTCTATCCTCACGATATAGAGTTAGGAAAAATTGATGTACTCTAGATGAGCGATGTTGGAAATAATGGAATGGTGTGTATAGAGATGGGAGGGGTGAATCAATACCCTTAAAACTTTTATCACTTAACCTTAATCCTTTTAGTAATCAATTGCTTGTATTACCAACCATATGTGCTATTCTATCTTTATGCATGTAATATCAAATCATAAACTTAATTTGTATGTAAACATTCATAGAAACATTCATGAAATGTATTGACACATGACACAAGATTTGGTAATGCAGAAAACCCCTGTTAGAAGGTTAAAAATGCGGTGGGGATGAAACCCAAAAAAATTCACTATCTGCAGAATGGAAGGGGCCAGTTAAGGCTTACAAGTTTGATCACTTTTGATAATCTTACCTTGTTAGGAGTAACATGTAGAGACTAGTAAAGGTCTACTCTATTAAGAGCTTTAGAAACACTTTTAAGTGTGCACTCGGTTAAGAGATTTACAAAGAATTGTTAAATCCACCTTCTCAAAGGATTTCTTCTATCTGCTACACTTGTTAGAATGTAGTCAAAAATATTCATTGACCTGAGTATATGCAATCTCAAATTTCTGATTACAGATCCAATAAAGTTCACATGTATAACTATCACCTATAGTGATTGATCAATACCTTTGTTTTGCTCGGTAGCCTTGGATCTTGTTCCTGATAACTGATTTCATCTTTGGTTGTTCTTTTGCATAAAAATTTGTCTCTAATCCATAGAAGTATCTTTGGCTACAATCATCATCATATCCATATATCTTGATTGATTACACATCAATTTATATAATGATTTTTACCTAAATGAGTTTCATGCATAACAATTATAACTCTATGATCAAAGGTTTACAACTTGACCTTGATCTCCTATTTTTCATGTTTATAATTAGTTATACTAATTAAAACAATTACAATTACATTTCTTGTCCCTCCTAAAATGGATTTAAAGCTAATCAAAAGCTAAATATAAAACACAAGTGTTTTATCTGACGTGGAAGTCAAATCCACATTTCTTGGGATTTATAACTATCTCTCGGTAGACTAGTGCTTAGGTTGCTTTGTAGTCTATCAGGCTCCTCTATTATATGTTATGTTGGGTTACACTATAATCTTCTTGTCAGGTTCCTCTGTCGGGTTCCTCTTGTAACATTTTTGGGTTGTACTAGTAAACTGTGTCGTCGGGTTCCCTTGTGAACTTGTCTGTTCGGTTGCACTAAACCTATCTTTCAGTGTTGGTGTTACCGACGATTTCAAAACTATTTTCCTTTGCATACTAATGGAAAAATATGTCTTCAATCTCCCCCTTTGACATTAGTATCAAAATTTTATATGTGCAAAAACTAAAATGTTTAGTATATACACCATGTTTTCACCTTGTCATTATGACTCCCCCTATGTATATGTCAGTATAGTATGTATGCATACTTGCCTTTATACTATTCTCCCTTTTCTCCTTATCTTCCCATTTTATCATATCATTTTCCTCCTTCATTCATATCATTTTCCCCCTTTTTTTTATAGTAAGGGCAAAGGTGTAATTACTTACAACTTGTCAAAAATGTGGGAATGGGAGTTGTTCATATCTTCCATCATCTTCTCCCATTTTTATTGAAGGTGTTTTAGGGGAATTTTCTCCAATTTAATCCTTGCATGGATATCATAGATGTTGTAGGTGACAGACATCTCTTGGGTGGCAATTATTTGTATGGCCGTAGTCATATGTTGCTGCAATAGTGTTAGATTCAGTAGGAGTAGAGCCTGTAGCTCGGTTACCTCATCTCTAAACTTTGATTCTGCCTCTAGAATCTGAAGTCTCAACTTGTTTTCTTCCATTACCTTTGCATAATGAAACTTGATTGTAATGCTATTTCTTGAGAGACCTTGAGCACTAGTAGTAAGATATGCATCTATTTTTTGCAATCTTTTCACTATTTTCTTTAGTGAAGTGCTCTAATGTGCTTAACTTCTGAATTAAGGTGATAACATCTAAAATTATTGGTTCTAATTCATTTACTAGTTCAAATAGCTTTCCCTAGTTCTCGGCTACTTCTTGGATAATGGCGACTATCCCTTGGTGTCATCCTTTTGTTCTAACTCTTTATCATTTACAGAAAACTTCTTCTTGAATGTCTTTACCATTTTCTCTTTCTTTCTATCAATTTTATTAACAACTAAGCCTGTTTTAATTCTTTCCTCGGCTTCCTCATAGGTCCAAACCTAGGTTGTGACTTCTCCAATGGTTCATTTATCAATGCTTCAATAGCATTGGTGGCTTGATCTATGTTGATCTCATTGTCAAGTGGTGCTAACCACACTGTCCTCGGTATAGTTGGTTTGATAAAGGTGTTATCAGTGTCCACCATAAAATAAATATCAGTCTTATATTTTTCTACTAGTTGTTCTGGTATCCTCATCCTTTTCTGCATTCTATCCTTAAATCTAGTGAAGTATTCATCCATAACTGATGTAAATTTATCACCTAGTGACTTGATGTATTCACTGATTTGAATTTTCATAGGTCGGGAAGTATCCCAGTTGACATTACCGATAGATGGAAAGAAGTTCTGGAAATAGAAAAATGTACACATTAGAAGTGATCCAAACTTACATGAATTGGACTTTGTAGACCTGATTATCCCCATGTTTTCCTATAACTGATTCATTAGAAGCTCAGAAGGATCCAATTGTAGACCTTTCTTTACAATCTTATGGGCGGTGTTAAATGCTCCACATGCTATGTTGTTTAACCTGTTGGATTGGTATATCTTGTATCCTAGTACACATGCACCAAAATTTAGTTCTAGATCAGTGATGGTGTTAACCTTCAATCCTCTGTTATCCCATAATACACCTATCATCTTCTCAATCTTGAGGCGAGGAGGATGTTTAAGTGCCTTGGCCTTGTCGGTTATAGGATAACTATTCATGGTGTGTATGATATCCCTTGTGATTAGTTTTGGCTCATCCAAGTACATATTTTGGTCATGCACTCTGCTCAGCACTATCCAAATACACTTGGTTTTAAACTCCCTCGGGAACATTAGGGAATTGGTTATCCCTTTGACCTTAATGTGTTTGTGCTCATCCTTGATGGTTCCATCTTTCCAAATCTTTTTGTAAGCTTGATCAACCTCAAGATCTCTTATCTCGATGATCTTGCAACGTATATATGAACAGACATCCTCAATCAGTAAAACCCTAAGTGGTATTCCCAAAAATGCTCCCGCATTGTTGGGTTGCGAAGGAACCTCTAGACAGATTTTATACTTGGGTTCTTCACAAGTGGAGTTCTTGATCAGATTAACCTTCTTATCCTTAGCATTCTTGATCTTTTTTACACAGGATGTGGTTGCTATTATTTTGTGAATTTAGGTCTTTTCCCAAAAAACAAACAGTGAGCTCGGTGATTTTAGTTACTTACTTTAACCTGTTGTAGCTACTGTTGATCTAATTGAATGTTGTGAATCTTCTTGGAATGGTCTACAATCTAGTCGCTCTATTTTCTCTACTTTGCTATGTTCTTTGCTTTGTTTTTCACTTAATAAATTTATGAATAATGAGCTCTTTTGTCACCCTATTTATAGATGATTCCCTAAGTGGCACAATTAATTCTCTACCCACTTATCAGGTTTCAAAGACAAAGTCACTTGGGTGACATGCCAACTCTATTTTTGATGAAAATGCGATGCTTGGGGCAAGTGTCAACTCATTTAAATTTTCACATGTTCATGGATGGATCTCGGTATATGGAAAAGACAACATTGTCTTTTGATTACCGACAATCTTTGGTTTACAAGAGCAACTTAGATTTTGTATGTTAACCGATAATTCTTGATAAGCATTGAAAACTTAGGTTTGTAAGCACACTGATATTTTTTTGGTATGCATTAACTAACAAGATTGCATTCACAAATTTATAACAAGTAATACCATAGTGCATCTTTAATCATGCTAATTTGGCATTTTTAGCTATGTATAATGGAACTGATGTAAAGTATAACTTATTATAATGCAGTTTCATACTTATGTTCATCTTAGGTGGGGGTGGTGATGTCACCAGATCCATTGGATAAGGTGTCACCAATTGCATTTCTTGGTCTAGCATCATCATTGTTTGTAGCTTTCCTCCACAATTTTTTTCTCTTCTTCCTGATGTCTTGAATGGTATTTCCATTAAGAAAAGTGCTTGTCTCTGTCACTCGGTCTCTGCAGTCCTTTCTTTGATGACCAAATTTATGACAGTGTAAGCATTCCATTTTGGGGTTAGTCCAACTCCTAGACTTTCTCATCCATTTTCTCATGTGGTTTTCTACTATATGTCCATATCTACCACATGATGTGTATTTTATCCATGTATTGTAATCCCAAACATATGAGTTACCGACTCTTTTTGGTTGATAAGAATTTTCTTGTTCTTTAGGCTTCCATTCTTGCCTTTTCTTCTTCCTACATTCAAGAAATGTGTGCCCATGCATTTTGCAAGTAGGACAGTATATTTCCATTTAGGTTTCCTTCTTTGGTCATTTCACCTCAATTTTACATTCATATGCTTTATGTCCTTTCTTGTTACATTTATAACAATTTCCTATGAATGAAGATGTGGATTTAGGAATACCTTTTATTTTTCTCCTGCAAACATTTGATGTGTGACCTCATTTTCCACAGTGATTGCATGAATACTTTCTTTTTCTTGGATTTGTGTAGACATTCTTTGGATCATCTTGGTATGGTGATTCTCCATTCTTGGTATACCTAGTCCAGTTTTGTTGTTGACTCTTCTTTTTCCATCCAAAAATTCATCTATCCTTTTGGTACTTTCTTAAGCTCTCTTAACCATGTCATTGTGTTTTTGTTGAATTCTTACTTCATATTTCAATCTTTCATTTTCTTCTCTTAGCTCACCAATAGCTTCTAATTTTTCATTGACTCCTATGTTCATTCAGTTTTCCTCCTAACTCATAAGAATAATCTGATTGGTGATCTCATGATGATGTTCAGTAAGTCTTTGTATTTCTGACTCTTTCTCTTGTAGCTTTTACGTGATCTTCCTCATGTCATCAATAGCTAGTGTTCTTTCTTGTTTAGCCTATCTAGCATTATTCATAACCTCAATCATTCTTACCATTTGTGTCTCTTGACTGATTTGCAGTGATTTCACTTGTCCAGCCAGATGTTGATTGGTTTCATTTAGACTTGTAATGTTTCCTTCAGATGTGTCTGATGTATTGCTAGATGTAGATCCTAATGACTCAAATAAATCAAGTATTTCTTCTTCATGATAATCGGTTTCATTACAGCAAGATGCCATAACCTTTCTTTCATTCATTAGTTGTCTCGTCTTAATTCTAGCTTCTTTATATTTCTCATAGAAAATATGTATCTCTAACTTCTGATTCTCAATATTCTTGTCTAGCTTATACCTTTCCATTGTATGATCTTTTCTCTTAAGTCTTTTAAAATTTTCCAAATAAGAGATCTAGCTCTGATACTAATTGTTGGAAATAATGGAATGGTGTGTACTAAGAGGGGAGGGGTGAATCCGTACCCTTAAAACTTTTATCACTTAACCTTAATCCTTTTAATAATCAATTTCTTGTATTACCAACCATATGTGATATTCTATCTTTATACATGTAGTATCAAATCATAAACTTAATTTGCATGTAATATTCATAGAAATATTCATGAAATGTATTGACACATGACACAAGATTTGGTAACATAGAAAACCCCTGTTAGAAGGTAAAAACTATGGTGGGAATGAAACCCACAAAACTTCACTATCTACAGAATGGAAGGGGTCGGTTAAGGCTTACAAGTTTGATCACTTCTTATGATCTTACCCTATTAGGAGTAAGATGTAGAGACTAGTTAATGTCTACTCTGTTAAGAGCTTTAGCAACACTTTTTAGTGTGCACTCGGTTAAGAGATTTACAAAGGAGTGTTAAATCCACCTTCTCAAAGGATTTCTTCTATTTTATACACTCATTAGAATGTAGTCAAAAATATTCATTGACCTGAGTATATGCAATCTAGATTTTTTGATTGCAGATCCAATAAAGTTCACATTTATAAGTATCACCTATAGTGATTGATCAATACCTATGTTCTGCTCGGTAGCCTTGGATCTTGTTGTTGATAACTGATTTCATCTTTGGTTTTTCTTCTACATAAAACTCTGTCTCTAATCCATAGAAGTGTCTATAGCTACAATCATCATCATATCCATTGATGACCTATAACTGATTGAATGTTTGAAGATTTTAAGTTGATGATCACCAAGCTACCAAAAGTTAATGTAAGACATTAAATCAGTTAATGTATTGTATTTTCATTGATGTCAACTTGATATAATCTGATTGGTTATATTCAAAGTGTCAAAGAATTCAGAGAATCAGTAAGAATAAGGTTTAATAGTGAACTCCACGTAGTAATTATTTGTTAAGATTATTTGAAGGCATTCATCTTGTAGGGCTGAAGATAACTAGAGGCTTAATATTGTGGTACTAATTTTTTGGGTTGATTTATTGGAATATTTTTGAGGCCACTGATTCATCCCCCTCTAAGTTATTCTAACAATCCATATGTCTTGATTGATTTCACATCTATTTATACAATGAGTTTTACCTAAATGAGTTTCACGCATAACAATGATAACTCTATGATCAAAGGTTTACAAATTGACCTTGATCTCATAGTTTACATGTTTCTAATCAGTAAGACTGATTAAAACAATTACAATTACATTGCTTGTCCCTCAAGAAATGGATTTAAAGATGATCAAAAAGCTAAATATAAAACACAAGTGTTTTATTTGACATGGAAGTTAGATCCGCATTTCTTAGGATTTATAACTGTCTCTCGATAGATTGGTGCTTAGGTTTCTCTATAGTCTATCGGGTTCCTTTGTTATCTGTTCTATTGCATTAAATTGTAATCTACTTATTTGGTTCCTCTCTTGGGTTACTTTGTCAGGTTCCTCTTGTAACATTTGCGGGTTGCACTTGTAAACTGTGTCATCAAGTTCCCTTGTGAACTTGTTTGTCGGGTTACACTAAACTTGTCTTTCGGTGTTAGTGTTACTGATAGTTTCAAAACTATTTTCCTTTACATAATAATGGAAAAATATGTCTTCAAAGTGATAGGATGATAAGATAACTTGATTGACTTGTGATGAGCCACTTATATGATGTTACTAATTTTATTTCACTTGATTACAAAATAGGCCCAGTTTCAAAGGTTATGAATTCATGGTTTACCTCCATGGCCTCTCAACATGATTGATTGGTTATCTCCCCAAGATCGATGGGTTATTGGTTGATGTGGGTTATTTTATCTATTGGATATGCCCTAGTTCCACATTATTTATGGTTTACTGATTGATATGGCTGAGTCTTGGCACTCAGACCATAATAATTTTCATTTACCAATGGGTGAGATGACGATCACCCCTGAGGATGTGTAAAAATGACTCAGGATTCTTACCCTAGGAGATCTAGTTTATTATGATTAGGTGTATGATGGAGAAGCATGCAGATGCATATTTGGTGATGTTACTATTGATGATGAGAGCATCCCATGGGTTCAATTATCATTCCTTCTAATTCCAGAAATATCATTCCTACAAAATTTACTCGGTCGGGAAAATTAGAAAATTTACTCTGATGAGAGCATCCCATGGGTTCAATCCACTTGAGAAAGTCATGGAATCTCAAGATTCCTTTCTCAAGGTCCACCTTATCAAGCTTGACCCTTAACCCTTCCCATGCTTCTTTAAGGCCTTCATTAATGCCTTATTAATGAGAAGACCTTAAGCCTATGTCTCCTCCATGCCTTTTTAATGCCTTGGGCATTAATGGTTCTTACATCTTCATTAATGAGTCCCTGAATTCATAAATGAACCTTGTCTCCCCTCTCTCTCTCCCTTTCTTCTATAAATAGAAGCCAATTTTGAGAGAAAAAAAGCCTTCACCTCATATCCTAAATGCATTGTTATGCTGTTGAATTAACATTAGACTTGTATTTCATCTCTCATTTCATGCTTTTGCATTGTTTTCATTTCAACTCTTAGAGCTAGAATGCATACTTTATCATCTTTTTAGCTTGATTTTGAACTAAAATCCTTCATGCTAGGTAGTATATGTCACTGATTAGCAGCATAATCTAAGGGCTTTTATGCGACTAATCACACTCTTTCTAGTTAGAAGGCAATAGGTTGATATTAGTGGTTTTTGTATGCTTTATCTAACCTTTTGAGCTAATGAAATGACTTATTGAGTGTTTGTGTCTTTCTTAACATGTACCCAAATACACACACACATTTCTAGCGCCCACCATGGGGCCCGATTTCCAACTTAGCCTCATTTTCTAACACTTTTTTGCCAATTTGTATGCTCAAGATTCGGTCACAAGATCATTTTTAATCATTCAGGATCGCATCTGGGATACGCCATCGCACCGTGAAAAACTAGGATCCCATCCGAGATTTCTTGGGTCATTTCTAGTTTAGGCTCGCATCTGGTCAGCAAGGGATCACATTTGGTGTAAAATCTCACATCCGATATACTATGTTTCATTTAGTATAAATTTAGGCTCGTATCTGGTTAAAAAGCTTGTGCATTCAGTTTACCTAATCCTAACATTTTGACAAGTGGTGTTTGTGGTATTTTGTAGCTTAACAAGTGTTTGTAGGTTATTTTTGGAGGTTTTCATGGAGTTGCATTAAATAGATTCTAACTCAGTTTTACAGGTTACCAACCCCCCATCTTGACCTCTATTTACTTGTTTTCAAAATTTTAAACACATATTCCAATTTGTCACTAAACTGACTAGAGGATTATGCTCTTTTCCTTTTAAGGAAAATCAGAAACTCATACATCAGTTTATGGATTGAATGGAATTTGGGGTAAAAGAACAAGAAAACAAATCACTTAATTCCTTTTGGATAGTAAATGAACAAAATAAAGCACTAAATATGTGGGATCAATGAACAACACATCATTTAATTCTTTTTGGATCAGAAATTGAACAACACAACTCACTAAATTTTGTGGTTAATTGAACAAGGCAAAATTTCCCTTTCAAGGCATCTTGTTTTCTTTAAAATAGGAACAACTAAATCAAGCTCAACATAGCTTGAGAGAAAGAACTTTGTTTTAAGTGCTTTGGGAGAAAATGGCTTAGATAAAGAGAGTATGCTCTTCTTCTTTGGGAGAATTAGAAATCTAGACATCCAAAGCTCACCAATCCTGGTTACCATATATTTAAATAGTAGAGGGCCTGCCGGTTGAGGAAAAAATCTCCTGGGAATGACCCAAGTGAGGAAAGGTTTAACACCGACCCTTCCAACTCACTATAAATAGTTTCTTCCTTGTAGGCTAAAGCCTTGAAAGATGGAACTGGTTTTGTTCTTGGAATTACGACATCATTCCTTGAACATATCTGGGTATATGTAGAGTGGAGCTGCTTGAATCTTGCTTGTGAGACTACATATATTCAGGTACTCATAGGGCTATATGCTTGAATTTTACCTTGTGTAATTCTATGGGGGAGAGTTTCAAACGGATTTCCCAATAATCTACAACAACTTCAATTGAAAGAATTTCTGATTCATCCCCGAAAGGGTGATAATCTTTGTGCAAGGAAAAACGTAATTGCCCCAAGACACTTGTCATATTGTGCCCTCACTTGCATTTGGAGTCATCTAATACAACATCATGACTGGAGCCATTACGTGCTTGGTGATGGTTGTATTCTGATTAGCATTTGAGTGTGTACCTGAGTCAATGAGCAAAGATTTTCATCCTCCGCCTAGAAAATAGGAAAGATGAGTGTTTGTTTCACCCTCTTAAAAATGCAAAACTATTTGACATGTTCAAAAGGTCACTAAAAAGATAAGCTCCTCAAAACTATCAACAAAATTCAAACCCTAAAGTACAAGTGTTTTTCACACCTTACGACACCTCTTGATGCAATCTAGAAACAAGCAACTTCATGCACTTCAAAAACAAACTTTTCAGAACTGACCAAAATTGACAAAAGCATCATAAGATCGTATCATGTATTTCCCAAGTCTCATGCAGTGTTTAAGATCACATTCGGTATTTAGGATCGCATTTGGTTAGCAATAAGTCGCATCTAGATTCTAGGATTGCATATGGTGCCATCAGAGGCTCGCATTCAGGACAGTGGGCACTTGTAGAATAGTTTCTTAGAAATTCTTAGTTGGTTTGGATACCCTTTTTTCTCTTTAGTCTGGTCCTATTGCTTTTACCAATCCATCTGTCACTATTTCACAACTTGCTTTTAAGTCTACCTTGCATATCCTTTTGGATCTTCACAATTGGTCCCGAATCGTGTGGATTTTACAATCAGCAAAACAACTTGATTCCCAGCTCACTATCAGGGCACTCTAACA
>MU225243.1:2049928-2059928 GCA_018584345.1 Thuja plicata
CCTACTCATGGTAATCCTATATTTGATGAGGAGATTATGTCACAGGATCATGTCAATCCTATCTTTGATCAATGTCCTCATAATCTTGAATCCAACATCTCTTTGGAGAGTTCAAGTGGATCTACATGTACAAGGGATATAGCATTTACTCCTTTGAAACAATCTTATGAGTCAACACTGGCAGAGCTTCTTGAAAACAATCTCATCACATTTGGCAATACTAGGGGATTATCAAATGAAGATACCAATCTCAAGCATGATCAAAATCATAAACCTATGTCTAGAAATGAGCTACATGTGACTTCTACTTCTTCCACTATTCCATCATTTGACAAAGCCTCAAGGATATCCAAATATCCTCCATCACACAAAGATCCTAATTCTTTTCATGATAACTATGTCTACCCTCAAGGTTTGCCTTTAAAAGAAATCCAAGCTAATCTATATCTTGTAGCAAGTACATTCCATGCTCCTAAGATCAAAGACCCTAAGCTTTCATGTACTTCAAGGCATATTTTGGATAATTCCCCAGCAATCCTTCACGAATCCCTCATGAAGATTAAAACTCCTATCTTTTCCTTTGGAGTGGACCTATGTCAAGAGGATGATAAAAAGAACAAAGAAACACGTCTTACTAATGATCAAGATCAAGACATTACCTTATCCCCTCCAACATTTCATGAAGATCCCATATCCCTAAAATCTAAAGATGATCCCCTTGTATCTTTTCATTTCCTTCAAGAAGATACCCTTCCATCTCAAGAGCTACATATCCCTCCATCTCCTAAGCAAGATCTTAATACTTCTAAAAATCCTATTGAAAATAAAGAGCAAGGTACTCTTCTTGCACTATACAAAGACCATTGTGAAGATCAGTATGTTCCATCATATCTTTCATATAATCCTCCACATCCACCTCAAGAAACCATTATTCCTCCAAATCCCTTACATAACAATAAGTTTCCTCAAGCATCAAGGGTTCTGGTTAAAATGGTTCCTATCAAAGTTACACATGAGCCTATCGGTATGAAGATGAATTTGAAACAAAAAATCCTTGGATGGGAAGCTCACTCTAAAGATGTTGATACTCATTTCACACCTTATATTCCTCCATTTACACACAAGAATAATCCTTCTCCATCTTCCAAATCTATCCTTGGTCCATATGTTCAAAAGTGAAAAGCTTCAAACCTTCCATCTATATTGGGTCCATATATCCCTCCATCCACTTATCTTATCTCCTATCAAGATCAACAGAAACATGCTTCTTTGAAACCTCCATATCAACACATCCATATGAACCATCCATATTAGTCTTATACATCCACAAATCCCAAGTCTTTTGGAAGCAATTTGGATGTCAAACAAAGAAATCATAAGTTCAAGAATCTACTTACATATGAAGATCACTATGTCCAATCTAATTGACATGTGAATACAAAGAAAAAGGAAACATTCAAGAGACCACAAAGGTCCACAGAGAAGAACATAATATCAAAGAAAATATGGGTTCCTAAATCCATCATGGAATAATTACATTCTAAAACATCCAAAATCAAAGGAAAATCAAAATTTATTTGGATTCCCAAGTCTCTTTTAAAAGGCTTGAACAAAAAGGAAAAATCAGGAGTGGCATCCAAGCTTCCAAAGGCTTCCACTTCATCTTCTTTCACACATTTTCCATCTTCTAACTCTATTTTGAGTCCTCATGTCCCAAAATCCATTACCTTGAATACTTCCTCCATCTTGGGTCCTTGTGTACCAAGATCCCTATCCATTCATACATCAAAAACTCAATCCATACACTACCCTTCAAAGAGTGTGTTGATGTTGATCTAGTCACCTACTATCCTTCCATATTGGGTCCTTTTATTCCTTCTTTTTCTCTCATCTAGTTCATTGCATAAAATCTTGGCTTCCATCTTCCTTATTCTCCATTTCATCACCCTATCAACATCTTTGAGCATACTTTCAGTGTTCTTGGCCTATCATAGCATATCTTTCAAAAGAGCACTGTCCTAAGAGAATGATGCATAAGTTCCTCCTTAGAATCAGAAAAATGACAAAAAAAATTAAAAAATAAAAAATAAAAAAGTACCTTAGTGAAAACCTGGTAAACAAGCACCTTGGTAGTAAAAGCAAAGAGAAAAAGATTCATCCTATGGTGAAAACCACTTCTTGTGGCACCTTGGATAAGTACCGTGATGAAAACCTGGCAAACAGGCATCATGCATAATTCCTCCTACTTGCACTCTACACTTGGGGGTAAGTTCCTTCCATGACATCATATCCCTCACATCTTCCATTCATTTTCTGTCTGGTGATCTTGACAATGTTGAGCCTATTCATGAACAAATTGTATATCTTACTCACTTGCTCTTATATGTTGCCCATTATTATGATCTTTCTTATTCCAAGCCAAAACTCACTACACCGTGCCTTATCTTGATGATGTTGTCCTATCAGTTGACCCCTTGGTCTTGATCAAAAGGAAGAACAAAATAAAATCAAAAACAAGTTCTAAAGAACTCTCTTGACATGTCCACTCTTTTGGACTCAATGATATCCTACATACCTTTCATGACATTAGGTCATTATCCTATATGAGATTTGACACCACTTTTTGAGCCTACATTTCTATATCCTTTTTACCTGGCTTGGGTAATCTTTAGGAGACTATCCTTAAGGGTGACATTCACTTACTTCCTTCACCTTTGCCAATCCACTTCTGAGATATCAATACATATATAACACCCTACATCTTTCTAGACATTGGGGGCACACAAATGAGATCATGCTTGAGAATTGGTAATCTTTTACACACTGGCTGGGACCTTATGTTATCACTGCTACTTTTAGGACTGGATTTTATCAGTTAACTACACCTGAGGGAGATGTTCTTCCACATCCTATCAACACTCTACATTTGAGGTGGTTTTACGCTTAATGTTCGGCTAGTGGAGCCTGTACATCAAATAGTTCTTGCAAAATACAAAAAAACATTCAGAAAATTGATCCTGAAGAAATCCAAAAATAGTGGAAAAAGATCCTACAAAAATGGTATCCTTGGTGAAAACTTGGTAAATAGGCGCCTTGATACTATCAAAAACATTTTAAAAAGAAAAAATAGCAAAAAAAAAAAAATTGAAAAAGAGAAAAGTGCCTTGATGAGCACCTGGTAAAACAGGCATCTTGGTATCAAAAAGAAAGAAAAAGATCTTGCCAAGTGGTGAAAACCTGGCAATCAAGCGTCACTTGTGTTCTGTGCTACATCTATCAATGCACTACTGATACTAGGCCTTCATAATTTTGCCTGTGCTTGTACGCTGACTTCATTTTTCCTATGTGACTATCTTCTCCTTGCTTGGGATTCATCTATCTTTAAATCTTAGGGATAAGTCATTCTGCACTAGGGGCATCTTTGTTGGCATAGTCAGTTGCAATTGCTAGGTTTCTCTAGGCTGGTTTTCCTCATGGATACAATGTTTCTCGACACATGCAAAACCATGCCACTTACCAACACAAGGGTGTCTTTTCAAAACATCAGACATGACATTTACATTAACGGAGGTCCTACACAGCCGTATTGGATCGCAAACAGGAATGGATTATCTTACCAATGCATAGACATGGAACACCATATTGCTTAAATTACAATTTTTTGATTGATGAATCTCTACTATGTTTGACAGATGAAGGAACATGTATTACTTAAGCACACAATTTTTTATTGGTTTGATTATGATTCTTTTATGTCTTGATGATGTTTTCAACTAGGGGCATCGAAGTAATTATAAATCTTATTTGATTGATTCTCAATTGATAATTTATTATGTCTTCTTAATTACTCAATGACGTCTACACAAAGACAAAGAGTCAAAAGGATAGGAGGCATAATTTTTTCTTAAGTTTCTGCGTATGGTGATTGTTCTAAATGATCCTATAAATTTCACCTAACTTGGATGTTTATGGTAAGAGCTACCACTATGGGTGGATAGCTACATATATCTCGATCTTTGTTATGTGTAACTTATGGTGAGTTTGAAACAATTTCCTTGTCTATTTTCTGATCCAAATTCTCACTAAGGTATACGAATCATAATGTACCCAAGGATATGAATTTTCAAGGTCATTGTGGGTCCAATATCTTGCCTTAATTAGAATATGGTATATTAAAATGAAGGTGACTATTTTGTTGTCCTAGCTTCTATGCCTTGATACCTATGTCTATTTTTGACATTTCAATAAAACATAGTATTCATACTTTCATAATATCAGTGGGTATTAGTGATGGTTTTACTATTAGGTGGTATCCATTCCCAAATAGCGCCCAATGATGATAAAAATGTTGCAATATTTGCTAATCAGTGACAAGTCATAAGAGTTTGCATATAGTTGCATTTAGAGATTGCTTGATGCATTTATAATAGGAATAAAAGCATAAGGAATTTTGATCTCAAAAATGATTTCTATCTTCTTCTAAATCCAAGTTAATCACATAATCAATGATTCCTGAAATCTCTGATCTATCGGGAACAAAATTGAACTCACATTTTCATGTAATAAACTTGGTACTCATGTGTTTATTTTTAAAACACACCTTCTTTTCCACTTCTTCTACTCCATTCTTTCTTGTCCTAACCGATTCCTGCAAGTGTTACGTTCTTTCAACTAAGGGATTTTATTCTTTTCCTTTGATTTCATTCCTGAGGGGGCATGATCACACTATCATCAATTAATTTTTTTCTCAAAACAACATTAAAAATGACTTCATTATCAAACAAACTAGGGGCATAACAATTTCCTTGACTAAAGTCGGAACTGTTGGATAGAAATCTTTGGTTCTCATAAGCTGGATATCTTGTGTTTCCTCATTTTTAGAATATTTTTATTAAAGCTCATGGCAACTTCATACTAACCTTTTGGATGACAACCAAGTTCAGAATTACTATTATCAACTTTTGGACGACAACCAAGTTCAAAATTGGTATTTTTAAAATCTTTTATTGATCTTTGGATGACAACCAAGTTCAAAATCAATTCTATTAGTTTGGTTCGATCAAGTGCAAGACTGATCTCATCAATATTTCGTTCAACAACCAAGAACGAGATTCTCAATCTTTCTGAAGTCAAAATCAAAAACTTTCTTTGAATCAATGCGCTGCTCGCACATCAATTCAAAGAGGGGCAAATGTAACAACCTGAATTTGGTTTGTTCAAACTATGGACCCTATTTTCCCTAAGTGTGATCATACCCTTGATTATGTCCAAATGACCCTGTTACTGCTTGGCATAATTCCCCAAATCAATTTAATGTCTTAGGTATTTTTATCACTGAATTATATTAACTATTATAGCCATACAATTCAAATCAATTCAAACCAATTAAATTGAACCAAAATCAAACATGGCTATAGTATTTAATTATAAAGAAATTAAATAAATCCTTAAATCAATTACCCACTTACAAAATGACCCATTCCCCTAGCCTATTTAAATTAATTCAAATGGCTATAGTCCCCTAATTATTAAAAAGCAATTAAATTGTTTAAATAATTAGTTTCCTATTTTTGAATGAATTAAATAAGTTTAATTCTTTTATTAATATTCTCCTAAACCCCAACCTAACCTATCTCAACCACTTCGACCCTGGGTTCTAACCCTTCTCAACCCATTCACCCTTGCTAATATAATCCTAATCCTAATTCTACCCTAACCCACCTCCTAATGTTGTCACATTCCATTAAGGAATGATTAACAACTCCACCCACTTGAGAAAGTCATGGAATCTCAAGATTCCTTTCTCAAGGTCCACCTTCTCAAACTTGACCCTTAACCCTTCCCATGCTTCTTTAAGGCCTTCATTAATGTCTTATTAATGAGAAGACCTTAAGCCTATGTCTCCTCCATGCCTTATTAATGCCTTGGGCATTAATGGTTCTTACATCTTCATTAATGAGTCCCTGAATTCATAAATGAACCTTGTCTCCCCTCTCTCTCTCCCATTCTTCTATAAATAGAAGCCATTTTTGAGAGAAAAAAAGCCTTCACCTCATATCCTAAATGCATTTTTATGCTATTTAATTAACATTAGACTTGTATTTCATCTCTCATTTCATGCTTTTGCATTGTTTTCATTTCAACTCTTAGAGCTAGAATGCATACTTTATCATCTTTTTAGCTTGTTTTTGAACTAAAATACTTCATGCTAGATAGTATATGTCACTGATTAGCAGCATAATATGAGGGCTTTTATGCGACTAATCACACTCTTTCTAGTTAGAAGGCAATAGGTCGATATTAGTGGGTTTTGTATGCTTTATCTAACCTTTTGAGCTAATGAAATGACTTATTGAGTGTTTGTGTCTTTCTTAACAAGTACCCAAATACACACACACACACACACACACTAACCACATAATTATTAATTAAGTGTGCATTTGCAGCTTGCGGGTACTTGACCATGATTCAGATGCACAAAGAGCAATTACCAAGCATTTTACCGAGTAGTTTCCAACAAGCTATCGAACCCAAACAAACATATTTTTGGTTGATACAAGATTTCCAAGAACCCAAGATTCTCCTGCATCCGATACCTGGGGTTAAAAGAAATGATTCTTCGAATCGTGAGTGTGGTAGAAACTGAGTTGAATCACACTGAGATTGATAAATTCATATAGAGTCTTCCATCGGTCTATTCTTCCACTTTACCAAGTATTTCATGTAATTATTTTCTCTAGTGCTTCTGTCAATTATTTCTTCCAAAATCTTTTCAACTTCTTCTATCTGTCTCTTAGGATAATCACTCAACACTATCACTTCTTCATGAGATTCATGATACTCATACAAATCTTAAATATTGAATATAGGTAATATATCCGTGTCATTAGGCAATTCTATTTCATAACCATTTCCAATATCAAACTTCCTCAATATCTTGCAAGGACCAAATTTATTCATCTTCAATTTACCATATATTCCAACAGGAAATATGTCTTTCTTCAAATGAACCATTACTTCATCATCAATATCAAAAGTCTTATGCCTTCTTGATCTCTCTGCACTATCCTTATATTTATGATTACTTTTCTCCAACTTATGTTTTACTTCCTCTTGCAATGTTTTCATAAACTCAGCAAATTTTTCTACTTTAGCACTTTTGTTCTCTTCGCTAGCAATATCTCAAAAATATTATATACCTCTCAGTTGCATACCAGTAACAATCTAAAAATTTGTATTTCTAGTACTCCTATTCACTAAATTATTATATACAAACTCTGCTTATGCTAACATCAAATGCTAATTACTCAGTTTATCTCCAGCTAAACATCCTAAAAAGTTACCCAAACTTTTGTTTACAACCTCTATTTTTCCATCAGTCTGTGGATGAAATGTAGAACTATACTTCAACTCGATGTCCAACTTCTTCCAAAGAGTTTTCCCAAAATATCCAACAAACTCATTGTAATCTGACAATCTCCTTGAAGAAAAGATCTATTATATAAACTACATCTGATGTTTTCCTACATGGTATAAAATATGTCATCTTATCAAAAATATCCACAAAAACAAATATAGAATCATTTCCTCTTGTTATCCTCGGTAACCCAAGAACAAAATCCTTGTTAGTATCACTCCAAATTTTCTCATCAATAGAAATCAGTGTGTACAAACCAATATTCTAAATTACTCCTTTTGCAACTTGACAAACTCTATAGCTCTTCACAATTTTATGAACATCCTTATACAAATGAGGTCAAAAATACCTTTCCTTAAGAAAACTCAATGTATTATCAATACCAAAATGTCCAGCAAAACCACTACTATGTTTTTCCTTTATCAAATTGGTTCTCATTGATCCTCTTAGTATACATAACTGAATACCTTTGAATAACATATCCTCTTAAATGAAATACTCTTCATACTTACATGGTTGATCTAGAATAGATTCTCTACACATTCTCCATGGCTCAGAAAAATCAGGGTCACTTTCATACAAATGCTTCATATCATCAAAACCAAGAACCACAATTCTCATTTTAGTCAACAAAGATCTTCTTCTACTCAATCCATGAACAACTCAATTAGAAACTCCACTCTTATGCTTTCTCACAAATGTGAAACTCTGCAAATACTCTACCCATTTCATATGTCTCTGATTTAACTTATTTTGACTACCCAGATACTATAAAGCCTTATGATTAGTATACAACACAAATTCACTTGATATCAAATATTGTCTCCATTTCTTTAGTTATTGAACAATACCATAGAATTATTGGTCATATAGGGAATATTTCCTCTTAGAACCATTCAAATTGTCACTAAAGAAAGCAACAATTTTACCTTCTTGTCTCAACACCACTCCTATTGCATTTCCACTTGCATCACACTCAACTTGAAATACCTTATTGAAATTAGGTAAGGATAACATAGGAAATTCAACATCCTTATGCTTCAAAGTATCAAAAGTCTTATCAGCTCCATATGTCTACTTGACTTCTCTCTTGTCTCCTCTCATTGTCTCAGTCATAGAAGTACAAATTGAATTGAAATTTTTGATAAACTTTCGATAAAAAATTCCTAATCCATGAAATGATCTTACCTCACCAACATTCTTAGGTGTAGGCCAATCAAGTATAGCTTGAACCTTCTTAGGGTCCATCTTCAAACCATCTTTTGAAATCACAAAGCCTATTTACACAAGTTCTTCTTTCATGAAGGAACAATTTTTCAAATTAATCAGAAACTTTTCCTCTTTTAATATCTGCAACACTTGCCTTATATGCATCAAATGCTCTTGTTTAGTCTTACCAAATATCAGAATATCATCCAAGTACATAATAAAAAATTTACCCAAAAAATTCTTGAAAAGCTCATTCATTAACCTCATAAAAGTACTCAGTGCACTAGTTAAACCAAAAGGCATAACCAACCACTCATACAAACCATTTTTTTCTTGAAAGAAGTCTTCCATTCATCACCTTCTTTGATTCTGATCAAATGATATCCACTCTTCAAATCAATCTTAGTGAAATATTTTTATCCGCTCAAACAATCCATTATATCATCCATCCTCGGTATAGGAATTGATACTCAACTTTTATTTGTTAATAGCTCTTGAATCAATACACATTTTTCATTCTCCATTCTTCTAGGGTGCTAACACAGTTGGTATGCACATGGACTCAAAATTTCTCTGCAACAACTCATTAACTTGTGAGTTGAGTTCTTCATTCTCGGTTGGTGTCAATCAGTGTGGTGCCTTGTTTGATAAACTAGCCCCAAGAATCAGGTCCATATAATAAATAATATCTCTCATCAATGGAAAACCCTCAGGTACATTATCTAAAATGATCTCCTTATACTCGGTAAGAAACTTTTTAACTTCCTCAGGAGTTTTATCTTATGTTTTCTCACTCGATTTGTTAGGAATCAAAGCATAACAGTCATCATTTCTCTTTAGATCCATAAAAAAATACCTACCTTCCATCAAACAAACTATCACAGATGTTTATATCCCACCAATAGATTCTTCAACTAAAGGTAATAAGATTTTTCTCATATCATGAACCCAAATAGTATACTTATTTAATATTCCATCATGTATAGCTTGTCTATCATATTACCAAGGTCTAACCAATACAATGACAACAATCAATAGGCATAATATCACACAACACCTTATCATAATACTTTCCAATTTTTAGAATCACAAAACATTGTCCACTCACCATTAGTGTATGTTCATCCTTGATCCATGAAATCTCATAGGGCTTTAGGTGTTTCAATCTTTCCAACTGCAACTTAGTGACCATTTCCTCAAATGCAAGATTCTCTAAGCTTCCACTCTCAACAATTAATTGTTGGCAAGTGATGTTTTTGATATGTTATGAGACACTTAATGGATTTCATTTATGGCAACACATCTGATAATATGATTGAGATAATTATATTTTTGATGATTCACTTATGAAATTGACTAAGTATAGAAATAGAT
>MU225243.1:2063097-2076655 GCA_018584345.1 Thuja plicata
TGTAATTGGTTTCAGATTGTGTAACCTTTATGTCAGTTCTTTATTATTGTAATTGTAGATTAGTTTGTTTAAGTAATTCTATGTCAAGGAACCCTCGAGGAATGTTAATCATGTATGAGTTGTATTTGATGTATGTAATGTACTTCATTGTGTTGCTTCCGCATTGTTGTGAATATTGTTTGTAAACATTTTAAAAAAAAAATTATTCCGTGAACTTAGTGTCGTGTTTAGGTTAAGTTCTCCTGGGTTCCTTGGTGGGGTATTACACTTTGTAAGATAAGTATTGATTGTAAGAGTTGTAAGCTCAATGTACCCCTAACAGGGTGTTGTATACCTTTAATAGGGTTTCCTCGACAAAAAATCATGGTGTAATGAGTTGTGTATTATTTTCTTATGTTATTTTCATTTTGGCAATCATATGGTTTATGTGGAATTGGTTTAAGTTTAATTTAAAGTGTTGTAATATTGATTCACCCCCCTCTCAATATTACTTAATCTTAACAATTGGTATCAGATTTTTTGGCCCTTGAAAAGAAAGTTTAACAACTTAAGGGAGATCAAGATGGATTCAGTAAGTTTGGAAGAAAACTTTGAAGCAGCACTTCAAGACCTTGATAAAGAACAAGCAAAGAATGGTGACTTGAGATTCAATTTAAGAAGAGCTGAGGGAATCATTAAGAAACTAAAAGATCGGCTAGAACTTTCCAGAAGTCAGAGACAAGATCTTATGGTTCAAATAAAAGAAGATTTAGACAATGATAATTCAGATCAGATAAAGCAACTTGAACAAGAGAATGATACTCTAAAGCTTAATAATGAAGCAATGGCTAAAGAGATTCAACAATAAAAGGATGCTAAAAACAAGATTGAAGAAGCTTTGAAGAATGCTAATACTCTAATGGGAAAAATGAAGAATGAGCTTGACCATTACAAGAAAAAGTATCTAGAATTGGAGAAATATAATCAGATCATAAAAGGTCAACTTGTTTAGATAAAGAAACATATTAAGAGACTTTGCATTAATAGTTACTTGATTGATGAAAAAAGAGACAGACGAAAATGTAAAGGAGATATGGTTGGTGTTGTTTTCAATGAAGCTGAATGCTCTAAGATTCAAGAAGAGAAACCTGATTCAAAGACTGATGAAGAAAAACTTATTCTTGAAGAACCTAGAGAAGAGATCAGACTGTTCAGAGGAAGATTTTTTGGTTGTAACAAGTTTGGACACATGAAGAAAGATTGCACATGCAATGCACGTTTTAAAAAAAATTCTAGTTATTATTTTAATTGTCATGAATATGCACACAAGAAAGAAGAATGTAGGAAACTTGATCAATCTAGATATAGACAAGATAACATTAGAGGAGAATCAACAATTAAACCCAGATGTTACAAATGTAATAAACTTGGGAACATTGAAAAGTATTGTAAGTTACAAGTAATTCAGAATAGATCTCCTCCTATATGCTACAAATGCAACAATCTGGGGCATATAGTGAAGTTTTGCAGATACAATAGAGAAAACAATAGAAGAGTACCACATCTTATGAATACAAAGAGGAATGACAGTGATACTAGTAAGAGTCTTTTAGATTACAAAAATGAATTTGATAATTGTTTCAAGAAAGCAGAAGATAACAATAGTGGTAACTTATGGAAAGTAAAATATTCAAGTGAGATATTGGTTTAGGGAGAGACAATAGATGTTATTGGATCTTTGCCTGATGTGAACACATCAACCTAAGTGGTTGATCATGGCCTTAGGGGGAGCATTGGATGAAGATATCAGAATATATCCAGCCCCTGATTCTGAGGAGTAAGCTCCAGTGAACTTATTTATGATATGTGCAGACATCATATAACTTATATCTGAGAGTGCAACATCGACCGATGCATATTCTGTTACCGCGAGATTTTTGATTGGTTGGACAGTGTATGAAATTAAGTGTATTGGATAATGTGCATTTTACACTTAATGATGAATAAAGGACATCTGAGATACCTATTTCTTCACCATTTGAAGATCATCAACCTAAGAAAAGTAGAGATCTAAGAGTATCAGACTATCTAACAGTTATATTGTGTGATCGGTCGAAGTGGGAATTTAAAATTCATCATGATTAAGGTATTTACATCATCTACTCATACAGGAGTTATGGATGCACCTTTTATTTATGATTTTGTAGATCAACCTAGATACAAATTAAAGAAACATCCATTTGAGTCTTGTAAAGATGACCCTGAAAGAGAATTTTCCTAGACACCACACAGCGTCTTTCATGTAGAGGATATTAGGGCTTACATTCATTGCAAGTATGATATATTGGGTATTGATGAGATTTCTACTGAAATGGAATACATGATTGATGATGGTAAAATGAAGGATGAATTCAAACACATAAACAACCTGACCATTATGAAAATGTTAGATTTGTATGAATTCAACAAAGATGAATGGTTCAAAATCTTACTTAGCAGATTTTATGATCAATTCATCTAGATAGGAGAGAAACTTGTAAAGATCTATAGTCAGTTGAATCATGATATAATTGGGTTAGACAACACTAGAGTTATCCATGTGGTAGAGAAGAACATAAAGAAACAAGTTGAAACCCTAACACATTCTAAATGGGACAGACGAGCTATGATAGTGAACGATATTTTCTAGCAGGATGTTAGACTGATTGCGATGATAACTGGATACAAATTTTACTACAGAAGTAGACCTAATTCAGTTTTAGCAGAAGTCATTATGATGGCTTATATCATGGTAAAGGAAAACACTACATATAACCTATGTGAGGTTCTGGCACAACATTTTTTGGAGAATGTAAAGCTAGTCAAGAAGGATAAATCTAAGACCTTTAGATTTGGCTCACTTCTAGTTCATATGTATGTCCACATTGAGCATAAGTTCCTTGGCATGCACCCTAGAGCATGGAAAGATAGAATACCCACTGGTATTCTGATTTCACAAAGTTATCGAAGACAAAATAACACATGGGTAGATGGAGAACTGTTTGGCATGATCAAGATTCTTCATAGGCAAATGAAAGAGAGATTCAGAATTCCTGAAGTGTTAGTTGAGAAATATAAGGATACAATCGGTTTCATGGTTGAAACTAATTTTTTATGTTTTGAGGAAATTGTACCAAGAAATAAATGGTGTTACCCCATGGGTTATGAAGTTAGTTCATAGGTTCTAGTTATGCAAATTGTACATGTCTTGGCATCTGAAGTTGATACATCTGAGGAGAGATGGGGCACATATCAAGAGAAATCAGCTAAGGTCAGAGAAGAATATACTAGAGCCTTAAGAAAGAGAAGAGTGGAGAATATAATTGATGATTATGTAGCTAAGGCAAGTTTTACTAAAGAAGAGATGAGAGAAGTAAGGAAGAAGATAGTGTTGCCCCACTTTTGTTCTACATACCTTTAGAAAAAAGTGGATGTTTAATGTGTAGTAGTGGTCTTGAAAGCTTCATGTGAGTCCTGAGTCTAAGTCTAGCTATCCCCTTAGGCTAGGAGACCTTTATCGAATTTCCCAAATTTGACCTCTCTTTTGTGAGCCGGAGGGAATCTGTATCTGAGGTCATGTTTTCATTGGGTAGGTTAAGTTCCCAATCTGGTAAAGGCCACAATTCAAAGAATTATAACATCAGTCTTATATGTAATTGAAGTATTTAGCCATAACTCTTCATTTTGCAGCATTGGCGGGAAATTGATTTCGAGCTTCGCCATGGCGGAAAATCACGTGCAGAGTGTGTTTTCCGCAATTAACAGACCTAAGAGTATCAAATGTCAATAAAGGTTGAAAATGAGAAATTTGGGAATAAGAAAGCTTTGGGCATTTAGATTGAACCTATTTCAAGCAAAGGAAATAATTGAGTGAGGAAAAATTTAAGGTGTAAGCTTATAGGTGAAAAAGTGGAAAATAGCTTCTCCACTACTCCAACAAGTGGGTTTCGACCTACGGAGTTTCACCAAACCTTTAAAATGAAGGGATCCTGAGGAAAAATCTATCTCATAAGGAATCCAAGATATAAAGAAGGTTGATGAAATCAACACATGTCATTTTGGCACCCCAACAGGCCAAATTTCTCCTTTGGCAGATTTTCAAACAGAGAGCACTCCAAAAGCATTTTTCCGCCCAAAGGAGAAGTGGAAAAGTAATTTTTCACTACCTCAGGAAAGTTAACATTACGGTTACTGAAGTGAAAATGAATTCCCAATGGCCCGTAAGAGCAAAGTAATTAATCCAAATAAATTCATTTTACTTCATAACAGACTTTTTCATTAATGTCTATTTCTTTTCATTTGTGTGGTACGGGAAGTCAGTCGTTAAACAGTAAGAATTCAAAAGTTATAAAATTAGTTGAAGGTTGCAAATAGAGGATACCATTTGTTTGACAAATCTTTTGAATTTGAAGCCTCTGATACTAATCATTCTTTACCCCTGCATTCCTGAGAGATATTCTTAATTTCTGAATCAAATTATTCGAAGTATGGCTTCCAAATTTATGGGATTCGATGAAATGAATGGCATCACCTCTGAATGGCATAAGATCTCAGATACATCTCTGAAGTTCTTTTATATGGAGAACTTATAGAGCAGGCTAAAAGCATACTAGATGCATCCCATCACTGAGAAACTGAAGGAGAGTGGATTAGTTGAAGCTAGTGGTTTTCTCATGGTCGTTCAAGCCCTTGAATATATCTAGGAATTCATAGCTTGATACAACCCAGAAACCAAGCAAATCATCTTGCCCAATGATACGGTGTTTCTATCTATCAATAGAGAGTTGGTTCAGAACTCGCTTCGTATCCTAGAGCAAGCTGAGTATTCAAAAATGACATACAGTCAGGTGGTGACTGAATATATAGCCAAGAAGTCAATTTGGAAGAAGGAGATAATGAAGGCATGGTTTCAAGAGCCTAGAAGTGCCAAAGGGAAGCTACTAAAAACACTATATGGCAGTAATATAAATCCAAAAATCATAGACATCCTGGTACTACTCCACAGGATCAGAGGTGAGAGTGAGGTGCTCAATTTTGTTGACCATCATTTCTTCTTGGTTCAGGTAATCTGTTCCCAACATCACTTCATTGATTGGGCCCTTATGGTAAGTGAAAACCTCTCAAAGCCCCTAGATAGAGCTAAGTGCTAGAATGAATTTTACATGTCTTCATTCCTTTTATATATTTTGGCTACAATCCAAATTTGGCCAGGGATTCCTAGATTAGAGGAATTTCCAGATGATGTTAAGAGTTACAAATTTTTCCCTCCTTTGCAATTGCACAACAGTTATGCTGAGTATCTTCGGGTTAATGATGTGTTTACAATGAGATTGTGCAAGGAGATACAAGGTTGTCCAAAAAGGATATTCTCTCCTAAAGCCATGGCTTTTATCAGCCAGTTCAGATGTTATTTCATTCAATTTGGATATTTCTCATACATTCATCTTGTAGGATTTGACGACTTTCCTTTGAAGCTGTCTAGATATCCTACGGATATGATCATGCTAGTGGAGGTGATGAGACAAGAATTTCAAGTGAATTTTGTATGTGTTGATGCCAGGAAGAAAGGCTACGACTTCCCCATGACTATCGGAGCCTACAGCTATGCATCTCAATCTAAGGTGAAGAATGTTCTAAAGACATTCTCAAAGAGGTTTTCATTAGAAACCTATGATGTTCTGAGGCCACAATATGATCCAGTTAATTATGCTTGTGATTACTTGCAAATGAGCTAATCTATCCATCATGTAGATGAAATTGAAGACTACTGGGCCAACTGTAGAGATGATTTGGAGAGCAGAGACAGATTCTATGCCAGGTTAACCGTTGAACAAATTAGAAATTTCAAGGTCAATCTTGCAGTTGAGGGGCTAGTAGATTATGGCTAGCACATGTATGATAATACATATCTTGAGAAGATAAAACCCCTCTCCATCAGTTCCGAGCCCATGCTAGATAAAGCCATCAGTGACTTGCAGACTCTAATGAGTGGCATTTACAAGAGGACAGAGTAGTTGGTTGAATGGATGACAGGAAGAAGGAAGAGGTTGGGAAGGAAGCCTCCTACTCAAAGGACCCCGGCAAAGGATACTTCCAACATTGCAATGACTTCTTTGGTGATACTCCCAACTATGACCAAAATTTCATCTCAGCCAGCCGAGGGAGGTGATAAACCTCCTGAGAAATAATTTCAACCCAAGAAGACATGTGGAGAAGGCCCGCTTCCAGATCTTGGGTCGACTAAAGAAGCGGTTTCCATAAACCTGGCCAAGCCAACAAAAAATCCCACCAAAAGCACAGAGCATGAGAAATCAGTTAAAGCTATTGTTAAAGATTCCCAAGTCGGCACTTCAACCCAAGATTCTCGAAGGTGAGGGTCCCCTATCATAGTAGAAGTGGGTGAAGATACTCCCTCAGCAACAAAATCAGAAGAAGAGGTTGGGAAAAAGTAGAAGTTTTCTTTAGTCACCCAATTGGTGTCCTCTTCTCCTACCTCGATAAATCCATTTTCTTCAAGACCAAAGTTTGCTCCTCTAGTCATTAGGAAACTATTTATAGAGGATTTGTTCTCTACCACTAAGGTCACCAGTGCTAAATCATGGATAGAGAACACCCTGGAGTGCAAAACAAACAGAGTAGAAGAAGGAGCTCCCAGCAAATATACTTTAGCTTGAGCCTTGTAACCCAGCACTGCTACAACAAAGGCTAAAAAAATGAAGACACTATCCACATTGGGTAGAGACCTAGAGACTGGGCATTTCACAATGGAGGTAGCAAAACCCATGAAGGAGGGCTAGTTTGAAGATTTAACCCCTTCAAATTTTGAGCTACACTCATTTGACATGGGCTTAGAAAAACATGATACCAAAGTGGATTGGTGGAAATGCACTAATGTAGTAATTGAAGAGTTGGAAGAGCTTAAAATGGAAAAGGTACAGCTTAAGGCTGAAGTCAGTGAACTGACTAATTTCATCTGGTAGTTGGTTACTCTAGTTGCTAGTATTCCCAGTACTCAAACCAAATTTGATCCCAATGCCACAGAGAATCAAGCCATAATAGCCAAGTTGCAAGAGGATAGGCACTTACCATAGATTGGAAAGGGATGGGTTGAGAGACTTAAATATGAGGGATTGACAGTTATCGAGCAATTGGGTAATGCTCTCTTAAGGCTAGAGATGGAAAGGAACAACATTGAGAAGAATCTGTAGACTCTCGCATATGAGAGAGTGAAGTGTCAGGAGTGCATAGTGACACTCCATGTGGAAATAAAGATGAAGACCAAAGAGGCATTGAAAGCCAATATTTTGCAAAAGGAGATGAACCTCTAATCGAATGGCTTCAAAGCTTAGATTTTAAGATCGAGATGATCATTCAAGCTGAGACAGAATTGTAGCAAGTAGATGTTAACATCAAGGAAGAACAGAACAAAGACTTTAAGATTCTTCAAGGTCTGCACACAGAATCATAGATGAGTGGACAAGGCAAAGAAATGATAGGATTGGCCAATATGCAGAAATCATTTTCTAATTATGTGCATAAGTTGTCAGAGCAGTCTTCCACCCATTTGGACAAAGTGCCAGAACTCCAACAGTTGAGTGGATGTATTTATAAATCCATGGAAGAATTGAAGGACCAGACAGATGCAATCAAGAGCCTGGCCAAGGAGCATTCCAAGTGACTCATCTGATATACCAATGTCCATGTCAATAGGCATGAGGAGCTTATCAGAGTTATTATAGTTGTCACCACCTATAGGGCTAAATTAGGCAAAAGGAATGAAACTGAAGCTTGAATAGATTCTCCCTTTATACTAAATTTTGATGATTTTGTAATGGATAAACCTTTGTTTATCATTCCTGCTTAAAATAAGTTGAACCATTTTAGTTACTCTTTTTGTAATGGTCAAGACTCAAACTCTATATGTACTATACCAAAAGTTAATACAAAGGTCAACTAAATTTTGGTGTGAAAGATAGCATTTTGCTGAGTCAAATTTGTATGTCTGAATACTATTGTTTTATCTGTTCCATTGCATTGCATTTATCCTTTTGTTGAATTCAAATGTTTCTTTGAAGTTAGATTTACAATTTTTATTCAAACCAGAGTTCTGTATTATGATTTGATACAATTAGCTAAGGGGAAAATCTATTGTTATCTTAAATTTGGGAAACATTCTTGTGATATAGATCGATTCATTGTCATTTCATCATTAATCTTTAGTTTTGCATCTGCATTTTCAATAGAAGTTCATGCATTACAAGTTTTGGGAGTTAGTCTGATTGATGAAATCTCAGACTTGGCTAGGTTTAGAGTTGAATTCATCCTGCCTAAGTTATTTCTTGTCTGGGTTTAGCTTGGTTTACCTCTTCTATTCTCAGGTCAAGAACATACCCCTGTTAGATTAGGAAAGATCAAAATTCACTGAAAATCATTCATATAAGAGAGTTGTACCTTTAAATTTAGAGGGAAATTAGGATACAATTATAATTTCCCAACTATTGTATTCAATTTTTTCTTCATATTTGGGCATCTTAGAGTTATAACAAAGAAGAACAATTTGTTTACCAACAGATAGCAGAGAGATCTTCTAGGTTGGAAAGTACTGCTACTACAGTCCTTCCACCTCCAAAAATTGAGCAGGTAGTTAGTCCAATTTCTACTATTATTGATGTAACTAAACCCTCACCACCATAGAAGACTTCAAAGGTAGACAAGATTGTTCTTCGGAGGAACACTAGGTCCACTAAGCTAGACTCGCCTCCTAAGAAGAAATGGACTGAAGAAGTAGAAGAAAATAAATTTGAGAAAGAGACCACAAGTGACAGACATGTATGGAAGCTTGATATAAAGATGTTAGAGAAGAGAGATATTGAGCAAGGAAATCTTGTTTTAGTGAATAAATATTATGACAAGTATGAAGAATCTGACAAACTAGTGATTGAGGACATAGTAATTAACCATTTACTTGTTTTCAAAAAGAATCTATTAGAGATAGAAGGCATTATACCTGAGGAATTGTATGGAAAATCAGAAATTAGAAAAAAACTTGCACATATTGAAGATGAGGCTATAAGAAATCAAACTATTGAGGACATGTTTCTAGTAGTTCCAGTATAGGAGAGAGAAAGAATGTTGGGAGCACTCAAACCTTTGTTAAGAACCAAAGCAAGATTAGTGAAAATTATGGGTAGGAAATATGAAGAAAGCATAGAAGAGACTCAAAAAGGCAATAGGTCAGATACTTATGAGTAATATTCCTGAGAATACTCCACCTCATAAACCTGCTATGCCTACACATTTAGGAATTGGAGAGATCTCTAAGACAATTGAGGTAAGTGTTGAGAAGAGCGAAGATATCATGCAACCAGGTTTCTATTTTTCTGGTGTGCATGTGACCCTTGACACTTCAATTGATGAGAAATGTCAATTTGAAGGGAACATCAACAATACAATGGTTGATGAAGAAGAAAAGAAGGAGGAAAAAAAGAAAGGAGAAGAACAGAAAGAGGAAAAATAGAAAGAGGAAGAACAGAAAGAGGTAGAGCAGAAAGAAGAAGAGGAAAGAGTTGAAGTAAAAACTAAAATTGACACATCTATTATTCTATTATTGGCAAGTAAAGACAATCTGTAAGGACATATGTTGATAGCATGAATGAGAATGAACTAATGAGACTATCCTTCATCGCATTCTCAGAGGCAAAAGAGAGATCTGAGAAGAAAGGTGACAAGAATACTAAGGTAATGACTAGGGAAATTGGTACTGTGAATAAATTGATTCTAGTACCTATTGTTTTTCAATGTAAAGATGAAGAGGAGAACCTGAAATTGGTACTAGATTATTTTGATGGTCACTATGAGTCCTTAGTGAAGATTGTTGAAGAGAAGGCAGAGAAAAGTTATTTATAAAATAATTTTATGGAAGTATGCCAGTCTATTTCATGGGACTTGGGCATTCTGAGATCAGATACATCAAATCCCATAAGTTGTGTCACACATAGAAGGATGTTATAAAGCTACTGTATGAACCCTATCACACACATTCAAAATATTGAAGACATTATTGCAAAGGATAGGGAAACTCTAAATAGTATGATAGACAATTGTGAGACCTCCTCACAATCTATAATGGAAATGGACAGAGATGTAACTAAGATTTTTTATAAGTTGAATGTCTTGGATATAGAGAAAGGGAGAGTAATGAAAAGATTTGGTTTGATGAAGATCCTAATCACTCCTAAGCTATCAATTCTTGAAGTTCATTTATCTGACATGGAGAAGAATGCAAAATCATTAACAAAATCTATGCCCATAGATTTAAAACTAGCAGAGACATCATCCTATGCACTGAATGGACTAATTCATGTTAGTCAGTTATTGGTAATCATGGAATGTAGAAGTGAAGATCTTGGAATATTACTTTCAAGATATTCTGAAACTTGTGAGCAAGCATTAATTCTACATTTTTGTAAATTTGGGATGCACCTTTGTCATTTTTGTCAGAGGGGGAGAAGAGAGAAGAGAAAAGTGAGAAGTATTTGAGAAGAAAACAATTTTATGTTGGAACACTTAGTCATTTTTTGATAAGTGTTTCCATCAATGCCAAAGGGAGAGAATTTTTGCAAGTGATGTTTTTAATATATTATGAGAAAATTAATATTTTTCATTTATGAAAACACATCTGATAATATGGTCGAGATAAGTACAATTTTGATGATTCAATTGTGAAATTGATTAAGTATAGAAATAAATTTACAGAGTATAACAGTATTATTTTAGACAGTGAAGATCGAGTACAATGTTTGATAAAGAGAGGGCTTAGAGGAAGATACTATGGAGTATGTATGACCTCCACCTAAGATCAATTTGGTTTTGGTGATTATGACAAATAGTTAGAGTGATTTGAAGACATGTGAATACCGGAGAATAGCATAACAAAGCAGTTGAACAGTCGTGATGATAAGGGAGTATGACATGGCCTCCTAGCATGCTAAGTTGGATTATAATTTTTGATAACCTATATCTTGGTTATGTAAGAGCACCAACTTTGTATTTACTCTTTATATTATTAATTCTTATTGTAATAGAGAGACGACTAAGTGATAATGAATAAGAGAGCTAACTAGATGATGAAATATATATATATATATATATATATATATGAAGAACATTTTGTAAATCGAAGAGATGTAAGGATGTGAATGAGATATATGATAGCAGATGCGAGATCAGAGGTTTAAAAAGATTATTGAAGAGCTACAACTAGAACTATCTAAGCATAGAAGATTTTGGTTTTTTTCATTACTAAGAACACTTTATAATAGAAGTATTGATTGTAAGATCTATAAGCTTAGTGTACCCCTCATAGGGTGTTCTATACCTTTAACATGGTTTCCTCGACAAAAAATCATGGTGTAATGAGTTTTGTGTTATCTTATTATTTTCTTTTCATTCTGGAAATCATATGGTTTAAGTAGAATTTGTTAGAATGAATTTAGAATAACTGGGGGGGGGTGAATTAGTTATCCTTGGGTCCAGATGTTCCCATATAAATCTTTATACCACTTCAACAACTCAGATCTGCTCAACATTAATAAACAACAAAAGTGTGTAGTTTATTGTACTAATGAAATAAGCTTATAAAAACTTAACAGTAAAACACAACATAAAAATTCACACATTTTGACACCATGATTTAACATGGAAACCCAACATGGGAAAAACCACCAGTAACATGCTACCAAAATTTCACTCTTCTGAAGTGAGCTATGTTAGGAGCCAACCCTGTTAAAGGTTACAAAATACACTGTCAAATGTGACCTAGTTAAAGGATTTAATCACCCTGTCAGGAGTGGCCTTGTTAGAGGACTTAGAACATTCCAATATGAATGTCACCTTGTTCAAAGGATTTATACAATGACTATTAGGTTAACCTGGTTAAAGGATTTGAACTAATACAATGGTTAGAAAGTAATTGGCAAGTGTGATCTGATACATACAACTTACTTTGCAAATCCAGATCCAATTTCAGCTCTTATGCTAATTCACTGAGTGGCCTCCATTTTCATCTCAAACTTTAGATATGCTTGGAAATCCATCAAGAAATCTCTCTCTACTTATCTACTCAGCCTTCTTTGCTAGGTTTTCCCAATCAGTCAATTAACCATGCAATACAGATTACATACAACTTCTTCTTACACTTGGATACAATAAAAATAACCTCTATAGGTTATATTATACCTCTTCATCTAGGTCAGATAGATCTTTTTCCGCTTAATCAAGATTGTAGATCTTAGGTTAGGTCAGATCCAACAGCTCCTTCCATCATTACATTTTATTTACTTCTCTAATACAGTCATTAATTAAAAATTGAATCCATGCGCTAATAATGGTTTCTTTTGCATTAAATGAGTGTGGACCAATCTTAATTAACAATACATATCCCAATAAAATCAACTATGTCAGCCAGAGATCTCAAATCTCATCAATTACTAAAATACTGCTGCTTGGATTTCTTTGTCTCCCTTGGCATTTCACTGGAACTCGGCATCATCTTTTCTTTGCCTAGCATCACCTTTTTCTTTTCTCAGCATCAACTTTTCTGTACTCAGCATTGACCTTCCAGTGAACTCTCAGTGAAAGATAAACAACATATAATTTTTCCAAAGTGCCAAATGATCAAGTACCCTAGTGTAGACTCATAACTCAAGCATTTCCTCAATCTTCTTGTTATCCTATTCTTCAAATCTTCATCAATCAATAGATATGGTACTCAAACATACAGCAATAGTCAAACCAGTTAAGGTTTGACATCAATGACAAAATAATAATTGTCTACATTGTAGCAATCTTTCCAACAATCTCCCTCTTTGGCATTGATGGCAACACTAAACTATAAAACAATAATTTCCAACCAAAGTTACCATACAATCCAAAAAAGTGTGTGTGTTCCTTGAAATGAACAAATATTCATTAATGTCTTTAGCTTCATTCTGACTCTCATCTATAAAATATTACTCCCTCTGTGTCTGTAATCACACTAATATCTTTCTATTGCTTGTTCATCTCCCTCTTTCAGTAATATCTCCCTCATATCTGTTGTTTTTATCAATAATTTGTTTGTTTTAGCAATAATCTCCCTCTTTGACAATAATGTCAAAGATGTTGACATATTTATTATGTAGATTCATCTTGTTCTAATCTTTGTATCATGTTGTTCTTGTCATCTTTGTTTATGACTGATCTTCTTTTATGTTCTTGTCTTCCACTTCACATTTTTTAGGCAGCATCCTAAAAATGTGACTCACTGTGCATCAATGTGTCAAGTGTTTTGATTAAAACATTTAATGCAACAGTGCCATTCAGAACTAGTTAGCCTCTGCTAGGGGAGTCACCCCCAAGTTACCTCTTAGATACTCATGAGCATCCTTGGGTAATACTTTTGTAAATATGTCTGCCAACTATTCCTTAGTGTTCACATATTCCAGTCTCACTTCCTTCTTCTGAACTAGCTCCCTCAAGTAATGATACTTGATAGCTATAT